>VXBL01002124.1:954913-1046389 GCA_013400195.1 Aramus guarauna | reverse complement strand
CCACTGGCCTCGGCCCATCAATCCAGCCTCTACAGATCCCTCTGTAGAGCCTTCCTACCCTCGAGCAGATCAATAATCCCTTGTTTTTTTCCTTATTCTTCTTGAGGAAGAAGGCTTTTGATAAAGGATTCAAGACTCCAGCCACCCTGAGTGGTGAGGGGCCCTAGCCCCCAGAGATCTCCAGCATAGACACTGCACTGCCATAGGAAGCCCATCAGAGCTGTGTGGACCATCAGGGTCCTGGTGACAGTCTCAGGTCCTCACTTTGTGCAATGGTACCCATGGGAAAAAAAACCAAACGAAACAAAACAATCTTCACACATCACCTTGTCACGCATAGTCTTCCTCAGCCAGAGTGAAGACTGGGACCTGCCAAAATTATACCTTGAGCAATTTTACACTGTAGTATGTTACTGTGAAACAGCAAGACCTTACTATAATAGTATGTGCCCCTCTGTCAGTGGTACCCTCTGCAGCTGTTTTCTGTATTCTTTGCTCGACTGCTGGCCAGAAGGTCACTGCAACTGGTTCTACTGTTAATGTGCCGGCCATTTCCATAGGACCTGCAGGCAGCAACGCAATGCAAATAAATAACAGGAACTGAGCTCCTGCAGGAGCCTAAACTTCTCTGGAACTGAATAGGATTGGGGTTTTTTTAATTGTTTTCTGGGTTTTTCATCAACTTGCTGTTCTGTTACCAGACTCAGTTTCTGAGCAGCTGTCCTCTATAGTCCAGAATTGGATCATGTCAGAGAGTTACACTACCCTCTGACAGTGGTCCAGCCCAAGGCAGATGCAGGCCTTCCTCACCTCCACAGCACAGCTCATACCAGAATACTCAGGACTTTCCATGAGCCTCCCCACAGCCAAGCAGTAAATCTGCAAAACCAAAGACGTGATCTTACCCAGGGTAGAAATGTCTTTCCCATCAATGGCTATGATTTAATGCACGTCTGCTACATTTCTTAAGTTGTGCAAAGCATCGTATTTTACCAATAACACATCCTTCTGGGACTGTGCATCCCTTTGGATTCCCTTGTAGGGTTCCCATTCCTAGGTGGAGAAGGGCAGAAATAAGTCATTTCCTCAGTGAACTGAAAGACACCCACCTTGCCCTCACCCCCATGACTTCTTCCTTGTAGAGAACAAGCAGAGTATACAAGCAGGGTTTCTGAGAATGGAAAAGAAGCATATGATAGCCCTTTTAATGTCTGCTGTGTTTCCATGCCCTCCTCTGTGTTTGTTTCCTGGGCTGTGCACAATCTCCAGCAAAGAAAAGATTTTGAGTAACTCTCTGAAAATCCTCCTCCACTGTGTCCAGCGAGCTAGTCCTGTGGGACAATAGGAAGAAATAAAAAGCACTGTTGGCTTCCTAGTCAAAGGCATACTCTCCAGCTTGAGCACACATATCCGTGGATGATAGAGATCAAAAGAAAAAACAGACAAGCATCTCAGTTATTCTAATTAACACAAATGCTGACTCACAAAGTCCTTATCTCTATTGATTGAGGCGCAAAGTCGAACCCCCCAGGGGGTCGGGAGACTGCACAGCTGCTTTGGCAGTCCTGGCAGCACCACTGTGTTCATGTTCTGGGTTATGAAGCACTGCAGTTGCTCCAGGCTTAGTGGCTTTGCTTTGTTGTTGCATTACAACCATTGGGCTTCACTGTGTGCTATACAGAGGAAACACACAGGGGTCCAATATTCAGCAACTGAGGATCTCACCCCATGATATGCATTAATATGCCAGAAATAAATATGAAGTTGACAGATATATTCATTCCCCATTATATGAGTCTTCTGTTGCCATATTGGCTCTCAAATGTAGGGCTGCCACAGGAAAGCTCTGGTTCTTCAACAACCGTATTCTTTGCAAATTAAAAAACAAAAAGGAAATGTTACTAAGGCCAACATACGTTTTACCATAGGTCTTTGCAGAGCAAATAACTTAGAAAATGTGCTGCACATAAAACATTACTATGTAAAATAACAAGTATTGTGTGTTTTCAATAGCTTTCTGCATAACCTCAGGACTGGATGGTAAAAGTCTGTTGCATAACGTCTTTTAGGTAAGAGCCCATTGAGGGATGGAAGATTTCCCACCATTAAAAATGCTAGTTCATTACAACATTCAAGACCTTGTTCACATGGGATCAACAAATTTATTCATGCCAGGCAGCACTAGCAGATTCCATGATTCACACAGCTACATGGGAGATGGAGTTGACATTTCAGAAAAAAACTTTGCCCAAAGAGGTAGTGGAGACCAGTGTCATCTTTCTTTTTTTCTGTACAATTTTACCCTAAAAGGATGAAAGTCTAGAAGTCTGCTGTAAGACTGAGAGTTCAAGATAATTTCCTAGCAGTTCCATGTCATTAGTGAATCACACTTACTATACAAATTAGAAGCAGGTAACATCACGGTTTCTGGCTGGACAGATGGATGACATTTATGGCTATAATTTTTTCCTGGAAAATGCTGACACAGATTGACAAAAATAAGTTCTAATTTATGTCCAGTAAAGTTGGACTGGTCTGAAAAATAAGACTTTAAAAGACCCTGACAAAGTGAAAAAACAATTGAATGTTCATATCTTTAAGATGAAATGCTATGCTTTTGTGACTGAAAACAGGGTTCCAGCCTGACTTCAATACTTGTAATGTTTGATTTCAGGCACAGTAAGCCATTTTGTTCATCCACAAATGATTTTTTTCACTCTTCTGTTCATCCAAAACACTTTGAGTATTCTTATTTTGGGGCAACCTGAAACAAATTGTGGTTTAGTTCTTTCAGTACTGCCAATGAACTGAAAAAAAAAAACCCTCATTAGCCAAGCTCTGTTTGCAGGTCCCATGCTCTGTTTTAATCCTTCGAAGCCTCTCTGCATTTTCTAGCAATTGTGGGTGTTTCAGGCAGAGCATATATGTACATTTATCTGTAAAACAAATTCTGGCACAAAGCTTTAGTATGATGGGAAAAGCTTTTTGATTTATGAGACTGAAAAGTATCTTTGCTTTGTTTTGCTTCTTCAGTACCTGACTGAAATGTAGGCAAGACTAATTTAAAGAGGACTTAAGAAGGACATTTTATTTTAACCTAGGATTATAGTTATTTTAGCTAATGATGTATAAGAAGATCAGAGTTTAAAGATGTGTTTTCTGTTTCTGTCTGAAAAACAACAACAAAAAGATCAAATCTCATCCTTGATCTAGAAGATTTATTGATGTTTTGGACTTTTTGTCCATTCTTGCACATGCCTGTGAAGTGTCAGATGGTTTGAGTCCTTAATGGTTACTTCTATAAAGAAGCAGTTATGTGAGTGCTGACAGAAGCCAAAACCAAAACTGTCTGTCGCCGTAACAGGAGGCACATTGAATTAATACTGGGATAACTCTTCAGCCGGGGAGAAATTCTGGCCCAGAGAAGAGCAAACCATCTGACTAAGCATCTCTTCCCTTCCAGCTGCCCCGTGGTCACTCTCTGGTTTTTGTAACATCACCACTTTCCCAGCTGTCCCACAACTGTAGCATCTTCCAGGAGAGCAAAACGTAGGCAATTTTTTAATTCGTCAGCCCCAGCAGCCACACGAGGACCGAGGCAGCGCCAAGGCTGTGGGCCCCAAGAAGCTAATAAGCACCAGGCCAGGGCTTTTCTCACCCAGGAGTTACACACAGATCTGCTCAATCTTGGCTTTACATCTATGGCTGAGTGAAACGGCAGCCCACAGTGCCTCGTCCTCCTCTCGCCGTGCACCAGCAGCATCAAACCACAGCTCTGCTGTGCAGCTCCTCTCGGTCACCCACATCGGAGCTGATGCTCCAAGGAGCAGAGAAGGAACAGACTGACATCAGTGCAGGATGCATCACAGAAAAATGCCCCTTACAAACCAGAGGAGGGAAGATGTTAAATAAAGAAGCTTGGAGGATGGTTTCTGCAACAGGAGGTGGGTAAATGAAAAATCAGGTATGGTTATGTCTCACCTAGCCCTTGACCCCTCCAGGGCATGTACTTTTTGCAGGATACTTTCTATGCAAAAATGGAAGGTGAGAGATAAGGAGTTTTAAAGCACTGGTGTCTGGATGCATCTGTGTACAGGATGTCCATCCTACCCGGTCAGCTCTGCTGGGAATGTAGATTCAAGCAAGTGCTGAAAAAAAAATGGTATCTCCTAAATCATGACTCTGACATGGAAAATACCTGATGTGTGTGTCAGGTGTTCCCAAACACAGCTCACATTCCCTGAAATAGCCAACAGAAGTCAAGGAGTGGATTAAAATGTGATGGCTGAACAAAAAAATCCACATGCCACCTTTTTTCCTTAACTTTTTACAAAACTACTTTCATAGAAGTTATGTACTCTAACACCCTGCAAACTCATACTGTATGGATACATGCTGTGGACTAGCATTTTCCTTTCTCTCCATCATGGCTTCAATGACTGTAAGAGAAGGAAGAGTATATTTTCTTTTAATCCAGTTCTTCCTTCAGGTTTACAGAAATTACAACATCTGCATTTGTCTTCCAAGTACTTCTGCCTTGGCAACATCAGCTGCTGTATGAGCGCATAGGCTTACCAGCAAAATACGGTTGTGGCTCTGAGTTCACCATCTTTCAGATCCAAGAACCCATTTCAGCTACTTAGTGAATTCAATGGAAAGTGTGTCAGATGTATTGGGTGTAAAATTTGCCTAGTTGGTGTTAAAAGTTGACCAGTTTAATTCTGGTTTTATGAAAGTCTGTAGCAAAGCTGCTGCTGTCTTCTGAAGGGCCAAGCTTTCACTCGCTGTGGATTTTCTGAGCAAGTGAACAGTGTCACTCAAACAGGAATCTTTCTGTCCTCACTAACTCCTTCCCTAGGAAAAGTCCTACAAGTGTCCTCAAAGTGTTACAGGGATGGCCATAGATAGGGAATTTATCTGTCATTTCTTTTGATGAGACACGAAATCAAATAGAATTCATTTTACTGCCCCAGAGTTGTGCTGGCTGCTCTGGGGCGGCAGAAGAAAAAGCCGTATTGCCACCCAACCCAGCAAGCCCAGCTTTGAACTGACGCAGCGAGCACACAGTCACTTCTTGGAGCAGAACTGCACATTATCATTTAGCTGGATGAATGCATGAGACAGAAAAGTTGTTCTTGATTAAAAACAAATATCAAGCATGGCAAGAAAATGAGTAAGGATAAACAGATTAAGTGTGATATGTCTGAAGGCTTCCCACAGTATAAAAGCCATATGTGGGAGGCATCAGCCTAAAATTAAACTCCTAATAGTGTGAGTTAAGTTTTTGAAAGAGGCACCTGACACAATCAGAGGGGGAAAGTCTGAGTAATTGGTTCATCAAGGGAGGTTCTCACCACTTTCCCATGTTCTGCATCTTCCTCCTTCTGCTGTGCTCATCCAAGCAGGAAAACGCCATTCAGAGGTCAGACCAGACAAGCTGACTTACACGTCCCTCCAGCCCTGTTTGTCAGAGCTGAAGCAGGGAAGCAACTGTGGGCAGCCCCAGCTAAGCCACAGCCCATTCAACACTAACCCAAGCCCAGGCAGGCTGGAGCTGGTATGAATGTTAAACTCAAGCCAACCTACTAGCAGGCTTCCCTTCCTGCGTTCAGCCAGCTAAAGCCCTGCACCACAAGCTCAGGGAGAAGGAGTCCATTTTAAAAACAGGCAATAAATTTTTTCACAATCAGTCACAGACTAATTGCAACAAGCAATTGCTTGGAACAACAAACAATTGACGTTTCCTCACAAACAATGAACTACTGGTTGCTGTCTCTGTGGTTGTCTTTGTGGGCTATAACCTCAACACCCTTGCAAGCAGAAAGGCAGAGTGGCACGTTTCTAAGCAACATAATTCTTTTACTGATTTCATTCAATTCACCAAATTGTCTTCATCTGAGGCAACCACCTTTTGTTCACTTGGTGATGCTGCAGCCTTGGCTTCCACGAAGAGCCTCCACTTCCAACAGGAACACTGGCTGGCTGTCCTGACAGCTGGCAGCCAGGGGGGTGGCCAGCATCCTTGCGGGTCTGTGTTGTCCACCATCCCTGGCCATGAAGCTGGCATTCCCCCTTCCCCGCCCTGGAGGCTCCCTGCTCATCGGTGGATGTGGGGGAGCCTACAGATAGTGGGAACCCAGCATCTCCCAAGGCTTTATGACAAACTGCTTGCACTGCCCCTCAAACTACATGTTTTCCAGTAACCACAATCAAGCAATAATTCACCCAGACCAAACTCAGTAGCTACGTGTTGCTTTATCTTGCAAGCTGCTCAGCTCTGCTGGTTTCTTCCCAATTAGTCTTCTTTATAGACCCAATCAACAACATCTTCTCTTTTCTTCACTGAGGAAGAAATAGACCAGATCAAGTCAAGGTACATTTGCTAGTGACTAGGAAATCCTGAAGTTTCAGGCTCTCCCCATAACGCTGAAATCCTGATCTGCTGCCCACCACCTCACCTCACCACCAAACACTTTGCAGAGGGAGCCCTGCACAGCAGCCCGGAGGCTTTTCCACTCCCTTTGGGCACATGCAAGGAGTGAGACTGCAGATGGTCCCACAGCCTCCCTTACTCCTGCAAAGACCTGCTGTGACCATGGAAGAAATTCCTGCTCAAGTGGAGCATACAGGGCACGCACATAACATTTTTTGTGAAGCAAATGTCTAAATTAACTCCACTGAGAGAAAAATTATGGGGACATCAATCATGAGGGACCACTACGGCTCCCAGAATATGTGCAAAACTTGCCAAGCCTTCTGTCACCACACCCTTTACCAGATATATGGGTTTTCTCTTTTCTTGTGGGGAGACTGTCTACTTAGGCAGGGCACAGCGCACTTAGCCCATTCCTGGCTGCTGTTTTGGTAGCCCCAGGCTCCAAGTTGTGGTGCTCTGAAGGATGTTGCACAGCCACAGAAAACGCATGCAGTACCCTGGTCCACGCCCTGTGGCAAGATCAGCCACCGCGGTCAGTTCCCATGTGTAAATGCAATGAATGGATTTGTTATTTAAAGCTATCAGCCATCCCTTGTCAGACATGAAATTAATAAATGATTGGGAACGGGAGCTTTTCCTCTTCTCCTTCTGTGGAGGAGCAGTCTTCATCCAACTCTGCACCGCTCCAAGATGAAGTAATTTTGGCTCCCTGAATTTTATCTATTTGAGATAACAAACTCAAATTTCTTAGTCATCCAAAGGCAGAAATGTCTTTAGCTCTTTGCTGGTGTTATGGCTTTGTTTTCACTGTAACCCATGCTCTGGGTGCAAGCATGTGGGTCAGCATGACACAGAAGCTGCTCCTATGCTAGTCAAGTTTCCTAAATGAGATGTTGTGGAAGGGCAAGAGGTGAAATTCAACCATTATCAGTAACACTTCCATGCAGTACCCACACAACTGTTCACAGGAGGATGTAATTATTACAAAGGATAACAAAAAAAGACTGATAGAAAAGAGTGCTAGGTTTTGCATTGCTGCTCACAGGATGCACTATAAACAGGGCCTGAAACACCATGTGCAACCCTTTCCTCCCAGGAGTTACAAGACAGCCCAACCTGAGGCTGCACCTGAAGGTTAGCAGCACAGCCAGGAGACAGTCTTCTCATGAGGGCCCCAAGAATCACTCTGCAAGGTAGCGTAGGTACAGTTTTAAATACTAAGAAGTGAACCCTGGATGCCATTTTGTTCATATCTTCTTTATTTTTATTTTTTTTTAAACAAGGCAGGGCAAATTTTGCCTTCCGAAGCACTAGGTAATCATAAGGTAGTTGGTGAGTATTTCTGATTGGACTAAACATTGGGGAAAAAACCACTAGCCGCATGCTACCCTGCGCAAAATGGCTGTGCTCAGTACCACCTAGAGCTGGATGCCTGTGGCTCTTTACGAGGGCATTCTTTTAGATTTTTAATTTGGGAGCACAATCAGCTGCTAAGGGTATGAAGATAGGTCATCATGGAGGCAAGAGGTATTTCGCACAGCTCTCTGAGTTCTGTTTATTGAGGCTGGCCACAGCAAGGGGACTAAGGGAAAGAGCTTCCCAAGATTTAACTACTACTAGAAACCAGGAGCTCCAGTGTGCTCCAAAAGCCAAAGGGAGCATGTCTTTTTTACCATCTACATTGCACATAAAATCTTCTTATACAGGTGAGTGTATCTGCCTTTATGCTACATCATAGATATAGCTGGGTAATAGATACAGTTGCTAGAAACCTGAATCTTTAAGCTGCTCTTCCTTAGGCAGATAGCAGAAGTATGCTAAATCGCTAAATATGTAACCTGAGCATCATAAATATCTTACTCACTGTGACCTGCTCTAGGCCAGAAGAGTAAGAAATGTTCTTTCAAAAGTTATCTAGAAAGTATTGTTACTTAATGAATGAATTCAAAACAAAGAGCTCTCTTGGAAACACATTTAAAAGAAAAAAAAGAGATTGAATTAATCAGATTGATTTTTGCTGACAAATTATTAGCCTGGCTTTGTCAAGTAGCAGTCTAACCAAAAAGGAGTGTATGATCTGCTTTCCTTTAATTATCCTATTATTGCCTCTTGTTTTCTCAATCATATAGAGCGCTTCTTCTCTTCATTCAAGCTTCCAAGGATCCTTCTGTATCAAAAAAAATTGGGTTTGAGTTGGCTAATGTGAGGATGACTAATTTTCATCTACCTCACTCAATCACAGTAGTCAGCCAAAATTTGGAATCCAGAAGATTGTGTCAAATTAAGAAGCTAATAAAGCCAGTTAATTTATTGATGGTATCTTTATTTATCAAATTAGGCAAAAATTAAAAAAAACTATAAAGACCTGTTCTCCTGAAGACAGGAATAATCAACATCAGGAGATGTTCTTTTCTGGCCAGCAGCTGTTCCCAAAGCTCCTGGTCAGAGCTGTGCTGTCATTCCATCCTCATCATCTCCTTCCATCTATCAATAAAGTTCAAATTCTTGAGCTAACTGTGGCTCCACTGAGTGTCGTAATTTATGTATCTGTTGTCTGCTACAGAAATTATATCACCCAAAACATGCCTTCTGTACCACCAAAAAGTTGGCAGGATTAGCTTTATGGAGATCTATAAAGTTAGTTGTTTTAACATATCAACAAAGGCAGTGGTATAGTTAGGTGTCAGCTCAGGCAAATTGAATTTGCTCAGATTTATTTTAGATGTATAAGTATGCACCAGACTGTGTGCGCATGTGTGTACGCAGGTGTATAAACACAGGCACACCCACACATATGAATGCACTGAACCAAAATATATATATACTTATATGAACACACAGAATATATTGTCCTACAGTTACACCTGTATACACCAAACAGTTGAGTTCATCAGATTTCTATCTGCTGTTTCGCCACCAGAGAGAAGCTTGCAGATGTTAAAAACCCACTAAACCCAGAAGAGAAGACACTGATGAGTGCTGTGCAGATTAAGATGCCTACAGCTGGTGAGGAAGCTGAAGGTTTGTAGGGTTGCTGCTGCCAACTCAGTGTTTTGGGAGGACGAGGAGGAGAGGAGATCATACACAGATGTGCCCCATCACAGGAACATTAACAAAAACTAAAGACAAAATTATTTTTTCAACAGGACAAGACCTTCCTCTGGGGAAGGTCCTTCTTTTATTTCCCAGTCTGAGGTCTCCTGTTATGTGATAGCTATAAGATTTTATGACCAGCTAATGTAGACCAGGATGGTAAATGCCCATATTCCTCACTTTCCCACCATTTCTTTTCTCTGTCCTAAGGAATCAGAGCATGGACAAATCCCATTGACGTAAATGCTGTGGGGTAGCAAGAATGTTTGCTACCAGGCCATGCTCTGGAATGATAACTATGCAAGAATTAGCATCTATAACTCTCCATAAACATTGGGGTTAATCTCCAGGGTTTACAAGACTCTTTAATAGGACAATATGCTTTACACAGGACCCATCCAACACTTCACATATCAGCAAAGTTTACAAAAAGGTAAACCGAGCTGGGGTAATAGTTCAGATGTACAGCCAGGGTTCTAATGAGAATGCCAAAGTCAAAGTAATAAATGGATTTGCAAGTATAATACCTTCCCAAATGGCTGAAGAGCATTCCAAGTCTGGCGAGACAGTCAGAAGGGAAGAGCTGCAAGAATTACATTGTTCTCTCTCAGGCTCTGCAATCTAAAGAAATGGATGAAATCACCGCACATTCAGTGCAAAATGATGGGCCGGCTTCAACCTGCACTCTGCCAGTCTCACCCCGCTTGGGCAGGACTCCACTCCTCGGTCGGTCCTGCTGAGGGGACCAGTGCTGCCCACAGAGCTTAGGGCTGCTGAGAATGAGTAAAGGTAGTTAATTAAAACTGAAGACTGTGTGGACACCTACTTTAGGAAGGGAAGACTAAGGCCTTGAACAAACCTGCTCTTCTCCACTGATGACAAAAGCAGTCTGAGCACATTGCCAATTTGCAGACACATACTTTGTAGCTTCCTAAAGCCAGATGAGATGAATGCTGCCCTGGGTTTATGCAAGCCCTGGGTAAGTACTTGCTTCAGGTGGACTCCACCTTTGTGGTCAGAGCAAGCCATCAGCCCCAGCTTGGTTTCATTTTGGAGAATGATTGTTAAGATGGCTGCCTCGGCCTCACCATTGTCATCCAACAAACACATATAGAAAACAAACACAGGCAGAATAAGCCTTTGCTAATAGATGACCAGTTTGTTTTTATTTAACTTATTCTTTCTGTGCTTTTCACTCAAAACTGAATATCAACAAGAAAATAAATCCAGGAATTTCAAGAGGTGACACGTTTCTGTTAAAGCAATAGGAAAACCAGCCAGTCTATCCCAATAAATGTAATGAATTAATTAGACATTCTAAGAAGAATGGCCTCATGTTTCACTTCTTTATCCTCATCCTAATTATCACAGAACATTTGCCCAACCTAGACTCTCTTTCCATGCCTCTGTAAAGACCTGAGGGGACCTTTTGGAGGGAGCCAGCCAATATCTTAGTTTCATTTGCTATTGTCTCTGTTTATCACTTGGCACAACCCCATCAGAGTAAGGGTAGATTGACAGTAAAAGGATGATTGCTTCATTATAATAATTCAATCTGCACTGAGACAGGCTGTCTCCTGTGCTACATGAGAAACAGCTAGAAACTTTATTTCATAAGCAAAATTACCACTGGCCATTTTAAAATGCCAAGAGCAGCTATCATTAGATTGTGGTTCGGCTGGCTCTGCTCTCCAGTGCAGGGGCTGCGGCGGGTTGGGGAGCCTCTGTCTCAGGAAGGAATCAACCTTCCTGAGAAGAAGGAAGGTCCCATGATGGAGCAAAGGGGTGACAAGCAAGACGAGGTCCAAGTGTTTCATTAGCACAAAATCAAAAAGTTCAGGAAAAACATGTTTCTATACCAGCAGAAGAAATTCTGTAATTGTTTGTATAGTGAATTGGGAACAATTTTTGCTCCCGTAGAAAAACAAGCTTGACCTGGTCGCTATCGCTGAAATCTGGCGGGAAAATTCCCATGGCTGGAATGTTTAAATCAATCCTTACTGCGTATTTTGGGAGGATCAGCTGAGGAAAAGCTAAGGAGGAATGGCACTGCTTGTGAAAAGGGGTTTGGCCTGCTTCCAAATTTTTAGCAACTCAGGAACATATATTCTTATATTGTTATAGCTTAGTGTCCTCAGAAATGGTGTCTGAGATGAGTACAACTAACACCAACTCCAAAGCCAACAGGGAAGAGTGAATTTAGCTCACTGGATTATGATGCATACTGACAAAAAAACTGCATTGTCATGGGTGCTGCAGCCTGTGCAGCACAAGTGAGAGACCTCCCATGGCATCTACCAACACATTTATGGCATGTCCAGCCGTACAGAAGACATAGCATAACTTAAATATGTGCAGCATAAAACATGGAGTGTATAAAATCTGGTGTGTAACATACTATGTGCTAGATTTGTATCTTTATAGGTTACCAGCTGATCAGATAGTGCAAAGGAGTGGCTGCGTAGATACAAGTCATCATGGCTAGGTCATGTTTGTTGGGATCATCATCATATAACCCCGGCCAGGATTGGGTATTTTGGTAAGCCTGGCTTCAGAAAACTGGAAGACTTTAAACAGAGAAACATGGATGATTGACAACTGTTTAATGACAGCAGATCAGTGACGACTAAGATGAACGAATCCTCATTTGTGAGGAATGTCTTTCACTGCAAAGTGACTATTAGTGTCTGATGAGGCTTGAGCTTGGTCAAAGCTTTGCTTATTGCTGGTTGTTCACAAGGGCTCTCCCTGGAGTGGGTCCTCTGATGTCTAATAAGTTGAGACCTTGTACTAAAGATTTTCATGCAGTGAAGTTACTAATAAAAAAAAGAGCAAATTGATAGTAATTAATATGAATGACAGGATGTAAATTACAGCAGTATGGTAAAAAAAGGACACAAGTACAAATCTAGGGTCAGCAGGAGTTTTAAAAGTATGTTAGCTACAAATGGGTGCATCACAAAGGAACCACAATGCTTCTAAATGGACATGCTAAGACTGCAAATAATAAACCCAAAGAAGTAGAAGTGTTGAGTAAATATTTACCACCAAAAAGGCAGATAATGCATTGCATCTTATGCTAGAAAAATAATCTTTTCTTTTATAACAATAATTTCTAAACTTAGAATTTTTTAATTGGCAGTTCCTGAATAATTTGCATCCAAGAGGCAAAGATGTTCACTGAACCCCTGCTGCTGATTTTGAATAAGTCTTGGAACACTAGAGAAGTTAGAGATGTGAAGGAAAGATAATGTTGTGCCAGCACTTAAAGAGAGTGACTAAGATGACATGAATAAATATAGGCCTGTCAGCCTGACATCAATCTGAACAAAATAATACAATGGTTATTTAGGGACTCTATTAAGAATTAAGTGGGGAAAAACTAGAATTAAATTGAAACTATCACAAACTTATTAAAACCAGACCTTATTCAAATAATTTCATAATGCTGGAGCATGTACAAGTTTAACTGGTAAAGGTAATAGTACTGATGTAAACAACACTGTTGGGCCATTTTACCAACCAATAGGTAAAAAAAACGTGTCTTTGGGGAATCAGTCAATCCCATGACCTGGGTTCTTGGCCCTTCACTCTTTAACAACCATTCCCTGCTGACAGAGTTGGCAAATAAGACAAAGACCAGGAGGGACTGGTGAATGGTGAAGTTGTAACAGCTGAGCTGGGAGATGAGTCCGGTTTGCTCTGGTGACACAGCACCAGTAAGGGACAGCAAGAAGAGGCCAAACTTGTCAAGTGAGGAGACTGGTGATTTTGAAGACGCTTCCAGATCCTGGTAGAAAGTCAGCCAAACACAAGCTCAGTGTCTACAGAGGCCAAGACAGCCCTTGGCTGTGCAAAGCAGGGTCCATTCACAAGCAAGGTATCCTCTGTGTTTCACAATGGTGTGATGGCTCCTACAATTGTTTTGGTGTTTAGAAAAAGAGTCCTGAATAAAATTGAGAGGATTCGGGGAAAAAAACCACCACTAACTTGATTAAAGGACAGGAAAGCGTGCTTTATTCTGAGACACTCAAGAGCTCAATTTATGTGACGTGTCCAAAGGCAGGCTCAAGGATGACTTGATACTAACAAGTTTCAGCCACACAGACAGCAGAGCTTTCACAGAAATAGGCTCCTTCAATTATTGGACAAACATTTAACAAATGTCATGGTTTGATGCTGAAGTTACATTCATTTTGACAGGAGTAAGGCACTGTTTTTCACAGGGGAGGATAATTAACTGCCAGAGTTACTCACGAATAAAAAAGTACTGTAAAACATTGAAATTGGGAAATTTCAAGCAGGAAGAAAACGAGGTAGGTCCCATGGGTTGTGTTACAATGAAGATCTATCTAGAAGACCCTCAGGTCTATTCTAACCTTAAAAAATCTGAGAAAATAGAGTGTCAGTGACTTCCTTTCAGTGAGTTTGTCCATCAGGCTGTCTCACCACTGAGACTAGAAAGACCTTTCTGCAAACAACACAGTGCTCAAACATTCCCAAAGTTTGTTTTTACTGTTAGATGCTCTTACAGAAAGAAAAAAAATATGTCTTAGCTAGTGCAGCCACTATGTTTAGTCACTGTCAAGCTTTTTGGCAGTTGTTCTTTTAACTTCATCTTGAGCTTATGGCAATTTCTTCAAGCTAATAGGACTTACAGATCTTGCAAATCAGTGAACATTTGCTAGCAAAGAAGTTAGAGGTTCAGATCAATTTATCCCATTTCTTCATACCCCTCAGCTCCTTTTGTGGCCTCATAGAACTTGGTTTTGTGAAGAAGCTGGATGGCTCTCTTGCTGCTTATCAGCTAAAGAGCTGGCTGATCTGACAGGAAGCACCTCTGTGAGCAGCTCTGCTGCACTTGGTGGGAAAGTTTCCATTTGCAGGACTTGTTCTTTTAGTTCACATGGCCTTTCAGCCTGTCAGTTTGACCACATCCAAAGTCTTAAATCACAACTCAAGAACAATCACCTTGGTCTTCCCCTTTTTCCCATTAAAAATCTGTGAAACTACCAAGTATTTCAGGGCTTTTGCCCAAAACAATAACCTGCTGCAAATTCATTGAAAAGTAATTCCAAGCTTAAACCAGATTAATAACGCTTCTAATTAGTATGGCCAGGTTTTGCAGTTTAACAGATGAAAAATTGTCAGGTTTCATGTCTCTTTGTGAACATTTTGTTCCACTCAAACCACAATCCCACAACAAATTATTACTGCCAAACTAAATTTGTTAAAAAAAAAAAAAATCCACCTTTGCATTTTGAAAACTCTACACTTTGGTGGAGTTCAGATCTGCAGTTTAATTTTGTCCTGTTGCATAAAGATGGGAGGAACCTGCTTCTAGATCCAGAAGGGTTTCCAAGACATAGCCCTACCCAGATCGGGATATTTGGACCCATATGCTTTTGTTTGGATCCTTTGTTATTTTTTCCTTAAAATGGAGGGCGTGCTCAGATCATCTGCAAGTGTTTCAAGCTGACATGTTTTCAGCCGTTACCTCCCTTTAGCTGAAAATCATCGCCCATTGACTGGTGTGATAGGTAGCCACAGTTCCCTACCAGTGCAACGTGAAGCAGGTTTGCTGGCCCACCCTCATAGAAAGGAAGGAGATGAGAAGGGTGAACACCTACAAAGATGCCAATTCAATTGTTTGTGATCGTGCTGGCTAACCTCTACGTTTTTCAGAAGATGGTTTCTTCCACCAACTTCTGCATTCTTTTCTCTAGGTATGATACCTGGAGACAGAAACACGGGCTGATGATGAGTGAAACCACATTCCCCTGAACAGGATGGCCCTTGCACTTTCTAGACCAAAGTACTGTCTGGGACTGTGCTGAAAAAAAGATTTATAGTTTTTAATCTCCTCATAAGGTATGACTGTTAAGTATGCTATAATATATAGGACAGGAATTAATCCTGAATTTATTTAGTATTTTTCTCTTATTTCATCTGTCAGAAGATTGCCATTTCAATTATTTATTAAGAAAATTATGTTTTTCAAGGTAAATGCATTACTTTCGTTATCTGCTTTCAATTAGCTGGGAATTCACTATGTTCAGCCAAATGTCCATTCATCAACAAATTCCAGATTCCTGGCAGTCTGAACAAATTCCCAATTTTCTTTTTTTATGGGTAAAATAAGTGAAGATATTCATGCCTCATGCTAAATTATGGCTGGGGTTAGACTAGCCTGAAGGGAGGAGAAAACAGCTATAGAAGGTCTTGAAATACATTAATAGATGTTTTGATAGAAGTAGAGCTAAAATATTTCACAAGCTTTTTTCTTCAGGTGCTTTGTTACGTTGACTAGATGCCTTCCTGCCCTCCTTCAGGGGCAACTTAATGACCTGAGCTGGTCACCTTCCAAAATACGTGCAACAGGTTGATGAGACCATGTCTAGCTGGAGGGCTCTGCCTTCCGCAGGGACATGCAGGAATAAAAGCAAGGTAAAATACATCCCGTGCCACTGCAACTCTTCATGTTGTACCCAACCCTTCCAATTAGTGAATTCACATTTTCAGGGCAAGGCTGTGCAAGGTAGCTCCAGCAGTGTCAGGGGCTGCCCCAGGGCCACCTGTACACCCTGGAAGATTGAGGGAGAAGTGAGCAGGGAGAAGCGCAGTGGCCAGTCGCGTGCCTGGGCAGAATGGGGTCCAGGCTTCTGCCCTGGGAATACTCTGGTGCTGGTCCTTCTTTCTCCTCATGCAAAACAGGGATACCTAGTTGGCAGTCAGCGCATTGCTGACACAGCTGTGGCTTGCCAGACCCCAACCAGTTTCTCAGACCAGCACCACACCATGCTGCACAGCTGCCTCCATCGAAGCCCCTTGCCTCCCCAGCCAGCTGCTCACTGGGAGGAGAAAGCCCCATGCTCCAACATGGGAGCTGGACTTCTCACAGAGAGGCTCTTTATCCCCAAAAGGGAGCATAAGTGATTTTAAAAATGCAGATATGTTTTTTTTAAATGCCTCATGCCCAAAGGCAATTTTGTTATCTGCTTGCAATTGACACTTGACCTGGTGCGGGGCCAAAGCCCTTTACAAGGAATCTCCTGGGCAAAGCCAGGAGAAAGGCTCTGCCCCTGCCAGCCATGGGGATGGAGGGCGACCAGAAATGCTGCCCCAGCCTCTGTGCATGCTCACCACAGCTCGGAGCTCAGTTACTCTCCAGGCACTTCTTTGAGGGGTACTTCTGTGAATGGCGCGACCGGCCCCAGCCATGGGGAGAGCAGAGGAGCTGGGTGGAGTGGTCCCACTGTCCCAAATGGCTCTATCAGCCTCCTTCATCTCTGCAGGGCACCAGGCTGCATGCCCGAGGAGGTCCTGGGCACACCACAGCTGCCTGCTGTGTTGGGAGGATAAGCTCCCAACAGGGAGTTAGGACCTAGCCAGGATGCTTGTTTGGACTCAGGTGCTTTGGTGTGAGGTAGTCTTAAAATACAAGTAGTATTTAAAGCTCGAGTTTTTCCTTCCAAAATAGGAAGATTTTCTGTCATTTTAGTAATTCATTTTATCTCCTCCTTCTTTTGTTAGTGAAACTGCTGCCTCCCTTGGCTTCCTCAGTTGTTGTCACAAATCCTCTGTCTTGGTCATCTCCTATGGGTCGTACAAAGTCATCTTGGTTTTGTGCTGCCTTTCTGCTTCCCAGCTCAGCCATCACTGACTGTCTGATTATATTTCCTTGGTCACCTCTTTTTTCCTCCCTTCCACTCACAGTGGATACTTTCTGCTCCTTCTGTTTTCTCTTTCCAATGATTTGTGGTTAGTAATACTTTCCTTACACTGTGGAGCAGGACTCTTCATCCTTTCCCATCATATTCAGGTGCTCGTAGGTCTCTCCCTCTCCATGCGTGCTGTAAGATGGTGTTCTCTTGTGCACTGTATTTTTCATCATGTGAATGGAGAAACAGAGTCACCGCTCTGCCTCTCGTTCCCCAGGTTGTGCAGAAAGCTAACCATCCTTACGTGGGCTGATGCCTTTCCCACCAGACGTAGGAAAGGCAGGAACATGAGATTATTTTTTTTTGCCTTATGTGATTTGTGTGCATCTCAGCCAGATAATTGCTCTCCACATGGCAAGATGACAAGGCTGATGTTTTGGGGTAAGAGCTATGCCACCTTCACTTCTTGGTGACGCAGAGCCTTGAGACCCACCGCAATGTCCAGCAGCTCTGCCAATGCTGAGTTCTCCCGCTGAGGGCTCACCCAACAAATGAAACCATCTCTTCCACATTTGTCGAATGTCCTGTAGCCTAGGCAATTGTGGACTCATGTTTATTTTACTGGTAGAATACACCTGCAACTTAAATATTGTATGATAAGCAGATGTTCACTTCTATAAATTGAACAGTGCACAAAGATTTATAGACCCCAGAGGTTCAGATTTAGCGAGTGAGAGCCAAGGTCACAACTGGACGTTCAGATTCAATAAATCTTGACATTACTAGAACATTGGGGGAGGGGGGGAGGCATCGTTATAGACATATAACAATTTTAAAAGTATGCCAGTGATGATCTGCAAAGCAGATGTAAGTCAGGCTGATTTTGATACGTTAAACTGACCCTTCCAGGAAAGAGATGAAATAACTCAGGATTTGATTTGGAGTCACATATGGAATATAGGAGCGGAAATGGTGATAATAAGCCCTTGTTCACATGAGAAGTAGAGGGGGAAAAAAGCTCCATTAAAAAAGAATAAATGTTTTGGTTTCATGCTATAAGGACACTGTTGATATCATCAATGGCGCACTTGTTCTAATTAAGGTACTTTAAATGATATATCTGTGCTGTGTTTTTCTTTCGTGCAATACACTAATGAAAACCACTGGTTTAGCTGCTGAAGGACTGAAGTCCTGCGTGAGCAGAGTAGCTACCCGCTGCACCCCAATGGTGTCCCCCAGCTCAGGAGAGAGTCGGCAGAGTCGGCGCTGCTGGGTGCCTTCAGAAGCCTGGCAAAGAGAATAGGTTGTTGGAAGTAATTCAGTCTCTAACGTCCCTTTCAGACCCTGATCTCTTTGGTGGAGCTTTAACCACAGGCTGGCAATGAGGACAGAGGGGAAGAGAGGCAAGACAATATGGACAGCCTGCACCAGCGTCACCACAGAGGAAAGAGAGGTTGGAAACTGAGAGGGTGAAGGAAAGTAAGAGGCAAAGAGGAAGGTTTTAAATGGGCACCAAAATATCCTGACATGGATGATTACATGCCCCAGTGCCACCCAGCAGCCCCATCCAGCAGCCCCCGCAGTGATCCCAGTCACCACATCCCCTCGCCTGGAGATTTTTTCCCCATGACCACAAGCTCCAGAATCATTAAGGAAAGGTATTTCCCAGTGGTTTCTCCCCTGCTCCTTGTGAAAGTCCTACACAACAAGGGCAATCAGGAAGTGTTTACACCATCTGGCCTTTGTTCCGGTATCTCGAAACACTGACTTCAAAATAATTCCGATTTCCATACCAAACAAGTACATTGTGGCTTCTTTACTGGTGAGGCACCGCCTGTGAATTTCCTTGTCTTGGAAGTTGCAAAAGACAGATTTGGTATCTGCAACATCTTTTAAGGGAGCCTGTGGCGTCCTTAATGAAAAATTAATTTAGGGTAAATCAATATTCAGCTTCATTGTCACCCTGTATTAGACCGGTCTGCAGGTGAAAGTGAGTTTAGTGGTTACTATTTATTCCCAGCCGACTACTAATCCCATTTCCCATTGCTGAAATAAGGCATTAAAAATCAAAGTAATCTCTCATTGAAAGGAAGACATTCCTAACAGCTGTATCCTTCAAAGGCTTCGGCCTTTTCTTTCCCCTCACCATCTCCCTAGGTAGCCCTCCAGGACACACGATTATGTGGGATGCCAACTGCTCACTATTCATCATGGCCCTGTTCTCCAAGGGCCCATTGACTTTCAATAATTTATCACTCTATGTTTTGTGTGTTGCTGCAGAAATAAATCAGAACTGGGAGTGCCAGATGCTCCCGCATCCCATCATACTGTGTTAATTTATTAAAAAGGGGTTTTCTCAGCCCAGCCGTGGGGTGCAGGAATCTCCTCCACAAGGAGCGGTGAGAATGAGGGTTAAGGTCCACTGAGCCAAGTGCGAAGAGTGGAGAGAGAGAGAGACTTTGACGTGGAAGTACACGAGCTTGGAAACCCTCGCAGGGTGAGCAGGCGGTCGGCTTTCCAAGTAGAGCTAGTGGTGACAGTGCTCCAAGAAAAATACATTTAGTCCTTAAGCGTGTAGCTTTTGTTCTCGGCTCACAGTCTCTTTTTGTTTCTTGGACTAGGTCTCACACCCGGATATGGCAAGTAAATATCAAGCCATAAATCACAAACTCGATGCTTGCTTTTCTTTCCTCAAGGTTGTATAACATAATGAAAAAGATCAAGCAAATGCAAAGCTATTTTACGCTGCACATGCAGAGTGCAAAAGGCCCTGGGTCTCTTCCAATGACCCCACAAGAATGATAGGCCTCCTGCTAACAAGATCTATTTTTCTGAGGCATCACACAAATCGTCTCATGGATTGAAGAGTTTCTCCTGTTCCTGTTTTCTTTAATGCTCTCACAATACAGTTAATTTAACATATAATGACCCTTCATTCAAACCTTCTGCACATATATATTACGGTAGTTTCATCAAATGTGCCTCTGGCAGAACAGGAAACGCAAATTTCCTATGTTCCTTCCCAGAGTCCTGAATGCACGTCAACAACTTTTTTGGTACTTATCACCCTTGGTCATTTCTCATCTCCCCTTCAGAGGGGAAGAACCATGGCTGCAAACACACAATCTTGCCTCTGACGTTACCGCTGGAGCACCAGGTTGACTCCCACCTGGAAGAAGGGAGGGTACTGGGACTTCCTGAAGTTCTGGGACCTTGTTCTTGAAGTCCAGCCTTGCCAAGGTTGCACAATCAGTTCCAACTCAGTTCCCTAATGCAGCAGGGCCTGAAGTCACACCACTGGTGCTCTTAGAAAATCAGCTTCTACTTACCTGCAAGGGCAAGAGCAAAACCTAAAATGCCAGATTCTTCCTACCCCCACAAAACATTGTTCAGGATAATTCCTCTTCTCGAGGACGGTGCCCACAGAACAGGAATTGTATAACAGGATAGGAGCATTCCCAGTACTGCTGATGTGTTAGCAGCCTCTCTGCTCATCTCCAAGCATGTAAAAATGGGACTTTAGAGTGTCACATAACTAACTGGCAGCTAGTTTTCATGGTGACAGCAAGAAAACACACTTTATTGACACCAGCTCCTTTGCCAGGTTTCAAGTCTTTGCCACACCTCCAGAGGGGCTTCACAACCTTTACAGGAATGAGGTGGCAGGTGGGTTGTAAGCCCCCATTTCTGTCTCCGTTCTCTCCTCCTCCTCAGAAGTTTCTATTTGCATTGACATGTTCCCAAACTTGTAAGCTAGGGAAAGATATCCGATACGCATAATTCTGGCCTGAAGAGCTAAAGTTTGCCAATGTTATGAGAAAGCATAAGCAAGAGCTTATAATGGGAAGTGTTGGGCAATCCTGTCTTTATTGAAGGCAAAATCCCCCACTGTGCCTGCCACCAAGATTAATTCCAGATTTCCTTAGGTTCTGTGACATGCACAGGGCCTGTCCCAGCAGCTGCTAAGCACTATCAGGTCTAATGCTCTCTTTCAAATCTTTCAGCCCTAGTATCAAGAGCATTATTCTGAGGAGATTTTTCCTGAAATCTTCATGAGACGACATTGGGAAATCCTGATTAGTCAGTAAGACCATTGTTTATCCTCTTGTTGAAACACAGCTTCCGTTAAACCAGAGCCATTCTCTCCTTGAAGATAAGCAAATGTTAGGAAAATTACTGTAAATTGTGAGATTGCTGGTTAAGGTTGCAGCAAAACACAATTTGCATCTTAACTCTGTTTTATCTCATTTACAGCCTTCTTCAAATGTCTTCTTTGGCACTGAAAACATTTGTCTCAACCTAAAAGTGAACTTTGTAGGGGGCGGTCTGACTAAAACCCCTACAGCTGTTTTTGAATTATCCAGGAAGCAAAAAAATGCACATTTCCCAGTATAAACATTATCTTGGTTTTATTTTGGGTTTTTTTGTTATTGTTGTTTTGTTTTGGTTTTGTTTTTATTTCAAGAAGAACATTCAGTTTATTTACAGTTAGATTATTTTATTTTATTTAGATGTCAGCACCGCACATCTGTATTTCTCGGTGAGACAGAGGAACACAAGAACGGCTCTGCGAGGTCAGACCAAGGGTCAGTCCAACCCCGCATCCCACCTCCGACCGCAGCCACTAGCAGATGCTCAAAGCAGAGAGGAAACAGGACCAGCGCCCAGGGGCCCTTCCCGGTGCCCGTCCCCGCTGCGCTCGGTGGTTGTGGGGCTTCCTGACCTGGAGCTGCAGATGGGCCACTGCGTTTGACAGTCACCAACGACCTGGTCCTCTCCCAATTGGTCTAATCCCCTTTTGAGCCCCTCTAACCTCCCGGCCTTTGCAGCTTCCTGTGGCAAAGACACGGGCACAGGGCGGGTACGCTGTGCGCGAAATTAATGCTTCCTTGCCCTCTTTTTAAATCTGGTAACGTCCTTGGAAGACTCTTAGTTCTTACATTATGAGAAACTCTGAATAGGCTATTTCCCTGAATAAGCATTTTTTCATAAGCTGTTTGATCACCTCTCTCGTGCAAGCTTGGTCACAGCTCTCCTCATTCTTGTTTTCCTTCTCTCAGCACCTCTGGCTGTCCTCTATCCTTTTCAGGGGTGTTGAAGCATGGCATGGCTCGGACTTACAATTCAAATGATGACTTCCTTTCCTGGTAGTATCTAGTACTTAATTTGCGTATTTTTCTCCTCCATTGCTGAGTAGCAAACTATACTATCAGAGGATTTTCCATCATTTTTCCAAACTTCTTTCTAAATGGCAGCAGCCTGCTGAAAGCCAAGTGTTGGATAAGAGCTGGCCATTTTGTTACTTCCCCTGTGTTTCATTACTTTGCTCTTACCAGCCCTGACTTTCTCCTGACATTTTATCTCCCAGTCACTCTGCGGTTTGAGATCCTCCAGCAACTGTTTGCTGTTGGTTCTTCTGAGGAGTTCTGCATCATCTGCAAATGAAGTTAACTCAGTATTTAGCCCCTCTTCCAGATCTTTGATTAATATATCTGATTATAACACATACATCTAGTTTCCCAGACTAGAGCAGCTCCGCAAGAGGACTTGGGCATTTTCCCCTCCACAGCTTGGCTTTCCAATGTGCCTGGGGCAAAGTACCATTTTTGGAAAGCTGGATATGCTTCATCGGTGATGCCTTGCTTAGTCACACACTCACTGACTTAGGCAAAGATTGCCAACAGATTTGCGAAGCCTGACTTTCCCCCACAGAAGCAACATTTATTTCCTTTCACCTTCTCTCTCACACACATGGGACCCATCCATGTCTATCAATTGTAATTCATGATATAATTTTCAGTGCCTTGCCCGGTGTAGAAGGCCAGCATGTTAGTTTGCAGTTCTTGGGTTCGTTCTTGCATTACTTCTAGCTATAATGTATCTGGAATAATAGGTTCACATGTGAGGGTTTATTAATAATTAGAAGGACAACAAATATTCCCTGTAGACAAGCTCAGTTATCTTTGCTAGTTTCCCTGTTAAAAGTGTAACTTCTTCCACAAACTGAGCCAAAGTATGCCCATAACTAAAGTATTTGGAAAGTTGCCCTTGTTCCTTGACTAATGTGTGGATTTAGGTTTTGCACAGCAAAATGCACTGGCAAATTCTTCCCCCATAAACTCCATTTTTCTATTCACAATTTTGCTCCTATAATCTCTTGTGGGTCAAGCATAATACAAGGCATCAACTGAACATCCAGTAGTTGTCATAAGGTTTGGCATCTGCAATTAATGCTGCAATCCAAGTTCACAATTAAGTAGAGCCCTCTTACATTGGGAAATGCACTAGCATTATTTTGCCTCTATAATTTCAGTTATATTGGTACAGCTTTCCCTGTGCATGCTCCTTTCCTGGAATAATTGTGCATATTCATTGATGTTTTAGCATTTTCCTTCAGCATGATTACCCCCAGTTTTACAAAGTAGAAATTTGCATACTTCTAAAATGTAGTTAAATGTATAATATGGGGCAAAAATATGCAAGTCTTTATTTGACTCACCTGTCTGTCTTATAGACCTGAATGTGTGTACGTATGTGTGTGTGCATGACACTGCATGAGCATTCATGCAGAGGTTAGAGAAGGTGAATGCATAAACAAAGGTATGTGTACCGGAATCGTGTTTGATTTCAAAAAATGCTAAATAAAACCCAAAGAGGCAGAAGTTACCTACAGCAGTGAAGGCATCAAGTATTTAATCATGAACATAATTACAAATATGAAAGCACTGTCTGTGAAATTAATGCAACCTATCAGGTGCTTTAAAGACAGGCTCAGGCTTAAATATTTCACTTACCCAGGGCTTCCATGGGTATCATCAGGGTACCACCTAGCAAAACAAATGCAGATTAATGGAAGGACTATGGATGCTTTCACCTCTCTCCCTCAAAATTAACAGCACCGCCGCACTGTGCATTCCCACATGATAATACATCAGGGCTGTGCAGCCTTGCCTCCACCCTTGAGTCAGTTCAGGGCTGTGTTTGCCTCTGGGTAATGTTAAATTTAGGGCTTGCTTTTCAGGACTACTCATCTTCACTTCGCAGCTCTCTCAGCTGCAGTATATCACTCATAGGCCAATACCCTTAACCCATAGGGGGGTATCCCATGTGGCATACACTAATTTATAAATGAGAATGATATCTGAATGTGTCACATTTCAGTGAAGAAAAACAAACCTTATGGACTCTTTTAAGGCTGTGATAAATTAGAATGTGCATGGTACAAATATTTATCTTGCACCCTTATTACAAGTATTTCCTTTTCACTGGTTAATTTAATTAAGAGGTGTCCCTTCGGATGAAAACTTTGTAAGATGGATATATTTTTCTCCAAAACATAATTCATTTTGAATGAAGAGGGGAAAACTCACAGCTCCTGAACTTATTAATAATGATCTGAATTAAAATACATTCCTGGCTTCCTTGAACACTTACGTATGTTAAGGGATAGCTGGGAGGGGAGGCAAGAGGGATTATTTTTGTTTTCATGGAAGGACCTGATCCCAGAAACACTGTGGAACATGTATGATGAGGAGTTAGTCACAATGATTTCTTTGGCAAGGGAGAAAGAAGCAGAAACAAAAACAACACTGACCCAACTTTCTGTCAAAGCGGGTGGACAGGGATGAGGGAGCCAGTGTGGGATCATTCTTCTTTTCTCCCAACGCCCAGGATCCCATCTTACTCCAAAAAATCCTCCCTGCGCTTGGCATCCTGTGGCTGTGAAGGAGACTGAGGACCAGAGCAGGAGAAGTGGTGAACCCTGCCAGGAGCAGCCCATGGTCTGGAGGGAGTCGCCCTCCTGCACGGCCCCGGCAGCTGCAGGGACCTCTCTTGTGTGCCCCTCTCTGTGTGATGCAAACCATCACCCAGCGCATGGCACTGGGAACCCAGTGAAGGCAAAACCCACAGAAGACCCCGTCCTGGTTCGGCTGGCAAGTTCTGGGTGAGAGCTTCTGTCCTCTGAAAATGTTACCTGGGCTGTAGACCCAAAAAGAAAAAGGGAAAGATGAAGCCTACTGGAGAAGGTGCTATTTAGGGGTTCAGAGGGTCAAGATTTTGCCTCGGGTCCGCTGTGCTAATCTTGGATGTGCCGCTTCACCCCACTGCTTGGGACCCCTTCCCAACTTTTGTCTGATCTACTTCAAGGATGTTATCTCTGGATCACAAGCCGACTCCTGCTGTGTCTGTGCAATGAGACAACGAGGCTCCACGCACAACTTTGCTGACAGACAGGCGTTACAGAGAGACGATGACAAAAATGCAGCTGTTTTTCCAAAATCTGCTTTGCCTCCGCTCCTAGAATTGTCCATTAGAATATTAGTCCTCAGCTCAATCCCTGCAGAGGGGTGAGTGATTTTGTGCCTGATTATCTCTTCAAGGGAGAGTTTAGACATACAAACGTTTGGGAACCGCATGTACTTTGAGAGGCTGCTTCTTCCACAAATGTTGGTGTTTATGGCGTCCATCACTGCCTCTGTGGCATGCTGATGGGGGGGTGATTTTAATGACATTCAAGGTTGAATAAAAGAAAAAGGCTTGTTATTTCGCTTCCTTTTTAGAAGAGAATTTTCTGATCAGTTTTGAGTATTGTGGCAATAACTCCTGTCAAATTTTCTTTCATTACAGAGCCTACCAATACACTGCTAGCAGACTCATTAACAAAACAAGGGGCATCACTGCCAGAAGAAAAGGCTACTCAAATGTAAATACAAAGTCTAGCAAAACATCTCAAGCATATAAGCTTGAACTTGAATCATTGCTGCATGTTGAAGGGGTTTCTCAACACATTATTCAAATTCCTGTTGATGCCGTTTTGCTTCCCACCCCCATCCAGCACCTGCAGAAACCTCTCTGCTGACCCTAAGACCCTTGGTTGAGATTCAAACCAGAGCGTTTGGTCAATGCCAGCTCTTACATCAGTGACTGGCACCCCTTCATGGCTCACACGTCCCACTTTTAAAAGAACAATTACGGCCATGCTGTGAGTTGAATGACAAAATTCAAAGGAAAATGAACTTGAAGATGTTTCCCTAGCAACTGTGTGCAGCAGTGCTCTCACCAGTCCAACATTACAGCATTACACTTTGAATTGAAAAAAATACAGATTGAAAACTTAAATGGCAAGTGCATCCTGGCAGAGACACAGCCTTCCTTGGTCACACCGGCCCATATCCAACTCATAATGCTGGCTTTCACCTTACGTGGAAGACCACTCTGGAGAAGGAAAAACAACGGCCATGAACAGAGGAGGTTCAGGGAGCGTAGCAACCTCAGGAGCTGGCTCTGAAAATAAAAAAAGCTTTATTTCAGTATTGTTAAAAGAAAACAAATGTTGATTATCTCTTTCTCCTTCCCTTCCTGATCCTTCTCACTACATCACTAGAAGAATTTTAATATATATTGTTTAATGAGTTGCCTTCAGCCATCTGACACACATTGGCTTTCTTGAAACAAACACCGTGAGTTGCCAGTGGGCAAAGCAAGGCTTACTCACCTAACTGTAATCATCCCTGTGTGGCAAGTCTTTCCCAGTCCTTCTTGCTCATCGCTCCTAAAATGGCCTGACTCTCGGAAACAACGTGCCCTGGTGTAACCCATCCATTCTTTCCTGGCAGACTAAGAGGTCCATACTTTCTCTCCACCTTATTACTTAGAGCAGATACAGTGAGTCATGCAAACAAGGGAAGGCAAGAGGCGACAGTCCCATTACTATCCTAATAAACCACCCTATCTTTTGTTGACATTACCACCATTGTTTTAACTGAGGTAGTCCAGTGTACTGCATGAGGCTGACTTTTTATGCTGAATCCTGCATTATTGTCTTCCAGAAGGACAGTAACCATTTCCCTCAAGGATGCTATTCTGGTTTGAATATTTAGACACACAGATGAAAGGCTGTTATCATGCTGCAAAATCTATTTGCACTGGTACATTATCTATCAGCTGTACTCCTAAGATAACTGCAACATTATATCATAATCACTCCAAAAATGATTTCCGCTCACCTGTGCTGGAAACATCCTGTTCTATAAATTGGGCTCCACTTTTTGGACCTGAAAACACTCTGAAAATGCTCCCCCGAGATGGCCAACCAATTGCTTTCCTCAGCTGATGCATGCACAGCTAATTAGAAATATTAAATCCAAATTCAATTTAATAATATTAAATTTAAAAAAATTGTGTCTCGCACTGTGATTTATGGTTTACCTCCTGGGCCTTTGGCACACTGAGGCAGAGATGCTTCAAATGCCACCAGCGGGACATTTTTATAAAAAGAATGTGAGGGGAGGGAAGCGTTCATCAACATCCACGCATTAGTTGTGCGGCTCTTCCTCCTGTTTGTCGGGTGTTAATACTCACGCCATTCATTCTTTCTATAGCTTTCCATGCACCATCAGTAGGAAAAGCTCAGCCAGGGGCTTTGCAGGGCAGGGCTAAACAGTCTCAGAGTATCCGAAAGTATCTGAAAGCCTCAGCTGATGAAGCAGGAGGAAGACTATGCAATCGTCCTGACCCATGAGAAGGGGAGCGTTGCTTCTTACCCAGGGAAAGTGGCAGGTTTGCGCAACTGAGGGCAGCAATCCAGGAGGGAAAAGAACGGTCAAAAAGCTGAAACCTCTCCTTGGTAAGGAGGCAATCCTGCAATTGCTGCTTTGGGAAAACAGCCCCCCATTGCCTCCCAAGCTATAACACAGGGACTTGGGCAACCCCCGAGACCCGCAGTCACCCACAGACTTCAAATGACAAGTTTCTAACTTGAGAGAAGGGCCCGATCCTGCTCCCGCTCCCTCTAAATGACCAGGAACCTCTCAGGAGGCTTTGGAGTGTTTCATAGTTGCATACAATGGAGTCAAAGCCTGAGAAGTCCAGTTGTCTTCTCTATAATTCAAGTAACAGCCCACCTACATACTTAGATTAAAGTGTACTTTAGGATAATGAAAAGTCATTAATTATCTCCTTACAAGAGTTTCTTACAGAAATTTCCCTGTTATTCCATCAATCCCCTCTGTTGACACAGGATGATGTAGTAGATCAGGCAGACAATATTACAGACATTTTTCTGTGATGCAGAATCTCAGATCCTGTCCTGCTCATCAACATACTTACATGGCATCATGAACATTATCTTACACCTAGGAATCACTTCTTGTCTCATCTCTGTGCAGTTTTGCTAGCGTTACTTGCAATTCCTCCCTACTTAGAGGCTGGAGCTGGCACTGGAGTCACCACCCGTCTTTCCTGTCTGCACGAGGCTTTGATCCAGCCTCTCACGTGCTAGGAGCTAGGGCACGGCTCCTCCTGGGTCTCTGTCCCACCAGGTACCAGGAGCCAGAGCCACTAATGCTGTGGCCACGGAGGAGGTGGTATGACCCTGTCGTGAATGGGCAATTTAGATTGCTTAAAGAACCACTGTCAAAGGTATCAGCAAAAGTGCTTTTCTTGAAATATAATGTTGTAAAAGCGTGACTTAACAAAGACCAATGGCAAGGTTCACTCTATTACCATACTGCACAATCATGTGAACACTGATTCAAAACTACCAAAGCGGAGTCAAGGTTACCAAGACACAAATTAAAGTTACCATAAGACAAGGTTATGCACGATATCGGTCGCTTACCAAAGATCTGCCTTTGGTGAAAGGTCTCTCTGCCTTGAGGAGCAACCTTGAGAGGTGTCTCAGCTCAAGGGGAGATCACCGCCATACAGCCAGGCTGCTTAGTAGCAAGAAGTCAGAGAAGGTTCACTCAGGCTGTCATGTTTATGGAAAAATGCTTGGCTTGTAGTCAAATTACATGTGATGGAAAAGGTATGCATGGTACTCCTTGTACCCACAACTTTCTTTGTTCCTTGATAAATGAGTCTTGTAAAAGCCACCCGCTATACTTGTCTTAATTGCATGATCACATGATCCGTGGTCCAAGCTTATACGCATCAATGCTCACTGTGTCATTCTGCTCCTTTGTGGGTTTTCAGAGACCAGACTGGAACTAGAGAAGTTCTTGGCCCGGTTACAGCTCAGGCCTTTACCTCCTTTGGAGCCCGTACCAAACTACCACTAGTTTGGTGAAGGAGTCGAGTACCTCTGTCACAGACGCCCATACCTGCATACCTGCAATACTGCATTTTGAGCTGGGACCTGCCAGGATCTGACCCACTCCTAGGACCTGGCTTCTGCAGCTGAAGCATGTGGACTACTCTGAGACGAGTTGAGGATTTTGTGTGCAAGGGTAGGAAGGCAGCAAAGCAATTGCCCTTTCCCAAACCCTCTTCCCACAGAAATCAATGGTGAAACTGTCGGGACCTCAGCAGTGACAGTTCAGGTCCTTTGTGGTTGTTTGCTTCCTAAAAAGAATTTTGCTTCATTAAGATGGTGAGTCTTTCTAATTCAAATATTTTACTTGCTTCGGGTCTTGGGTTGTCTTCATTATGTGGTTGCCAGCTTGGAATCAGAAGGGGCATCTCTGAACCTGCTGCGAGGCCGTGAAAGTTTACCGAGTGTCAGGTGTGGGGTGAGAGCGCGTGGGAGGCACGGTCCCCAGGGAGTGCCCCCCTGTTTGATACCCTTGTTATGGAAACTTAAAACTTCAGGATAAACCGGGAAAGCCAGTGAAGAGACTGCATTTGCTCACTACTTACCACACTTCCACAGAACTAAATGTCTGAATTTCTGCCTTTGTGAAAATGAGCTTTCCTGGGGTCCTAATGGCCAAACTCCCTCGTGGGCGTAAAGGTCAAGAATCTAGGAGCGGTGAGGCGACAGACACCGATCCCAACGGCCACTGGAGGTGCTTACTCTGGAAACAAACTCTCACACAAATGTGGCAAAAACAGAAGACATGATGCAACAGCAAAACAAATGAAAACCATGTGTTTCATCCCAGGATGAGCTACCTACTGGGAGAGGGATGGCAAGAGCAGTTGCGCTCTTGCGTACCCCCTTTTCACATCCCCTTGAACCCAGCTGGCTAGCAACGACAAAAACTTCATGCATTTTGATGAACTCGAACAGTATAATTTTAATAGCACAGGAAGAAATGTCCTTCAGCAGCAGTGACCAGATAGAGGTGGTTCATTGAGCAACGATTCGCTACGCAGAATGGCACCCTACCACACTACAAAATAAAGCTCTTTCGGACAAAGGAAAGGGTTCATTTTTTGTTGCAAATGGCTTAATTAACCACTTCCCTCAGCTCCAAATAGAAAGAGGCTTGAGCTACAAAAGCTCTGCTCCTGGTAACCTCCAGGCAAGCAGATACTCTTCCCTAAAATTCATTTAGCTGTCAAAAAGGGGAAAAAATGCCAGCAGCAGAGAGGTTCAAAAACTGTCAAAGTCCAGGCACTTAGATGAGGCTTTTCCTTAAAAAAAGAAAAAAAAAACCACCCACAAAAAAACCCCACAAAACAAAAAAAACCCCACCAAAAATAGAAAAGTACACTGCAACCCAACTCTGGAGAAGATATTGTTCCTGTTTCTCCAGAAGGGAGAGGCGGGGTGAGGATACCACCAGCGCTTTTACACACAATCTTTTCATGTAAATGATTTCAAATGGGAGCTCTTGCTCTTGCCTGCAGACAAAAGCAGAATGCATCACTGTTGCCAGACCACCTGGGACATGGGGAGGAGAGGAAATCTCCAGATGGGTTTTAAGACAATTCATTTATATTTATATAGCCAGAATAAATGTTTTTTTTCTGAGATAGCATTTCCCTTTGCTCTATCTAGACCACCAAGAAAAGAGGGAGGCACAGAATTTCTATTGCATTAATAGACTTGGTGTTTACGGTTTTGGCTTTTATGAACTTGTGGGAGCTGTTTATTGAGTCATAAACTCTTCTAATGGGGATATTATCTCTAAATTATATAAGTACTACAGTATTTGGGTTAGTTAAAAGAAAGGTTTAAAACAGTTACACACTTACAGTTTATCTCAATTACCAACATGATCCCATAATGGGAATTTAATTGCTAATTGCTAGCTTGTCTTGCAGAAGAACTACAATAACAACATGCAATATATAGCCTGTATAAACATGTCCAGACAATTCTATATTGCCTCCTTTCACGGCTACCTTCCCGTATGGTGGGGCTTTTTATTACAGTGATTTAATTCCTAAATGCCTCAAATTAGGAATTCCTCTTTGTCAGGAAAGCATTTCCACCAATGCTTCATTTGACGGATTTTAGCAAGCCTTCTGCACACACTCGAGTGGCTTTGTGTAAAAGAGACAGCCTTGTACATACGCTTAAATGCTTTACTAAACTAGATTCTCCAAGAGCTCTAACAAGAGAAATCCTAGTTCCATTTAAATCAACCCAGGTTATCATGTTTACCTAGCTGGAGTGGAATTTGACCAAGACCCACTGGCCAGAGCCTGAGTCAAGCTCATTGAGGACAGTCAGGTCTTCCTGCTAAGCATAGCTCTGAGTCTCTGCTCAGGCTAATCTCCAGAATACCCCACCAGAGGGATCACATCCACAGTCAGCATGTAGCATGGACTCACGTTCTCCTCTGCCCAGTCTGCCCAGCTCAGCGCTTCCTACACGTACCATAGTCACTGCAGCAAGGGTAGGCAGCAGCCAAGTGGTCACCATGCTTGACCTCGGTGCTCCTCTAGCCATGCTGAGGGACCCTGAGGGTGGGATTCATCTCACTCGACAGCGATGCAAACATTTACATTTAGCTTATTGTTTTAAATCCCTTCACAGTCAGTGCAGGAGGAGCAGTGTGTGGATATCATGAGTCCTGTAGATACCCCTGTTGGCTAGCCGCTCCCTAGAGGTGCCCATCGCCCTTCTATCCACAAGTAAAGGACCCAGAGAGCTAGTGCAGGTGCAGACATCTGCACTGCAGACATCTGAAGGCAAGGGACATAAGTCTCACCCATAAACCTCATGCTAATTTAGAGGAGGCTGTGTCCCACCTGCACCCCAGCAACTCTGCAAAAGGTCTTCCTCTTGTCTTTCAAGACAATGCCATTCTTCTGACAGATTTGCCATTGAAAGTGGGAGCTCTCTCAAGTATTGTTTGGTGATACAATGAATTTTTGCTGTTACAGATCATCCCACCATGCTGCTTGCCAGGGATCTGCATCAGATTTCTGAGAAGCTTGTGAATCAGCTCCTTTACTTCTCTTTGTTTGTAGCTCTTAGTATGAAACTAGTCTGACGACAGAGGAGAGCAGAGGACAGATGGCTAGGGTGAAAGGCAGATGAGGATAGCTAGTTTGTTTGTGTGTAACACATACCAGAAGAAACTTCCAGGTGATTCAGAAATGCCCAGCTGTGCAGAGAGTTTATAAAATCAATCTATAATCTTAATATATTATATCTGTATTAACTTCCTTCCTCGTCTTAGTTATGCTCCCGCACTGGTTTAAAACTTTACATTTTAGGGACACAGACTTCCCTCCACACCCCTGTCTGGTTTGTTTGACCATTGCCTAAAACATGAGTGCTGCTTCCGACCAGATCTGAGTCATCACCCTAAACAAACAAAAACAAGAAATTAATTCAGAGCAAACCGTACCTTAAAAAAGTCTTCTTTCAGATAGTTTTCTCTCAAATGTTACCTATACTGCCCTATAAAACCTAATAATAATTTTAAAAATCTGACTGTGGTTGTTTTTTTTTTTCTCCTGATACTGTAACTTCTTCACAAACATGTTGCCATTTTCTCTCATTGTACTGGCGCTTGCTGGCTAAGCCACCTCAAAGAGGAAGAAACGCTGTGAGCAAATATGCAATGGATAAGTTACTGAGGGTACAGGACATTATTACTTAAAGAACTAATGTTTCCCTCCATGTCACTGAACAACCTATGTATGACTTCAAGATGTTAACAACTGGAAAATTCTTGTAATGGTTAGTTCCATGTCTCAAACCACAGGAACACATAGAAGGGTTCAGCAAGCAAGAGACCAGTGAATTACTATGAGTGATACATGGACCGCTGTTCTCTGAATGCTGGCAAGTGACTGAAAACATCCAGTATTTTGGTTATTGTGGAATTAGGATCCCTGCTGTTTTTCCCACAGAAAGCTTGCCTTTGGGAGGCAGAAATGTTTCCTGGGCTAAAAGGACAAGGCAGAGAGAAGAGATATAGGAGTCAACTGAGCCCAAACTTCTTCTGTGAAGAGCCTTCCTGCCATGAAGTAGGATCGACTCACATCAGCACATGAGGGACAAATGCAGAAGGAGGACTTCAACATCTTTTCATTTATGTAGACGAACATCTGTCTGACATTGGTACAAATGGCTCTGACTAGAAAAATACAGTAGATGCCTGTATGATGGGCAGGACACAGGGAAATATTGCCTGTTGAGAAACTTCCTTTTTGTCCACAGATTGTCTATGGCTGCTAGTGGCTACCATGTCTGAGGGGCACCAGCTGCTGGTGACCAGAGCGGGCACTCTGGACAGGAGCAGAAGCTGATGCGAGGCCATGAGCTAACCGGCGCATCACCTGCACACGATGAACAGTCCTCTTTGCCATTTGCAGCCTGATATTCGCTTGCAGCAGCAGCTATTCCAGAGAACTTGAAGCCTCTTATTCTCAAATGCCAAGTTGAGGAAATAAAAATTAACACTGAACACACAGCAGACCCCAGCAGTGAGATGGGGAGCCGGTACTGTAATGTGAATCTCTTCACTCCTGCCATGGACAGCACAGATACTTGTGGAAAGAAGATATCTTTGGCTCCCCTACAGAGATCGAGAGCTGAGATTAATGGCAACTGTGAGGGCTGCCTTCCTCTTTATGCGATGCATGCTTTAAAGCTGTGGCCTCCTGCCATCTGGAAACATAATCTTGTGGTATTGTCTTCATTCAGGCCCCTCATCAGCAATGTGAAAAGAGAGAAGAAGCTGGTGGCAGGATTAGAGGACAGGTTGAAATATTCTGGGCAGCATATGCTGTAAGTCACATTATACAAAGAGTATTATTGGACTGCTCATTGGCTTTCCCTTCTGGAAGCACTGCTGCTTGTAAAAAGGAAAACCCAGTGAAAAGTGTTTATAACGCATCAGACCACAGCATGTGACACATTGTGAGCACACTGACAAGCGCTGAAAATATTTTTCAGGCCCTGTCTGCCCTGCTCCTAGGAGATCCTTTTGTGCTCACTGGGGCTATGCAAGATGCATGGGAAAACAGGAGAAAGAGAGGTGAGACCAATAATTCAGAAGGGTATTCATAAACATTCTGAAATTATTGTCATCAGATGCCCCATCTCAACCTTAAAACTGAGTAGTCTTGAAAGCCTGTTTGAGATCCTCGTTGCTTTAGAAGTGAGAAACCACCTTTTGTTGTACAGTGGCAAATTTATCCGTGGCAAAAACTCATTTGTTTTTGTTCTTAGACTACCAATGTTCTTAACTGAAACAGATTATTTTCCACACCTGGCCATAATGTATTTACAGAGAGCAGTCATATTCTCTCTGAGACTTCATTTTATTTCACTAAATAAGCCAAGCTCCTTCAGCCTCCTTTCTTATCCCCATTCTCTTGGTCACCTTTCCAATTCTTTGCTGCACTGGTTCCAGTCTGTAGTCACCTTTCTTGACCATGACTAGACCAGACCTGACCATGATTGACCAGACCTATACACAGGGTTCCACATGAAATTATAAGAAATGATATTTCTTGTACGTTTGGTTTTTTTTTCCTGAAAAGAGGCTCCTCTTTATCCCATATACATGAAGGAAAACAAACTAAAGTGAATTTCTCTAAAAGCTACTTGGGAAGTTCTAAATGTTCAGAGTCAATCTTTCTTAGACACCCTCGGCTCTACAAGATTTCCACAACCGAAACGTATCATTCTGAAGTATGAGGAACATTAAAAATTTACAAGGGCAACTGCTTTTCCTTTAAAGTGTCAAACTCAGTCTTGGTGGCATGTTCTAAAAATCTTCAGCTTTCATCAAACTGGCTTCAAACACAAGTTATTATTGATCTGGCTCCTGACACTGTCCCTGTGGTCAGACATTTTTCTTGTCATGTAAGAAACCATTTTCCTCTTTTGGTTCAAAAAGCAGTAAGTACATGGTCTTGTCTACAATTTGGGGTACTTAACAAGTTTTCACAGTTTTCTTTTTGACCCATTGGACACAGACCATCAGTTAGCCATTTTATTGCAAACATCTTCCTAAGTAGCAGCAACACACATAATTATGCCTTGCCTCAAGTCCTTTTTTGCTGACAAAAAAAGGTAAAAAGCTGCCAAAAGCTTCATATTTTGCCATATGGAGGGAAAATAATTTCTCAGGAGCTGGGGGAGTTAGAGAAAAGATGTACAAAGAAAGTTCATCTACACTATCATGCAAAAGTGCAGCAAGGTATCTCTAAATGGAATCATCATTCTACAAGGGATCTCCAAGTTTCCAAAAAGATACAGATTTACTGAATTAAGTTATTCTTTGAACTATTGTCTTTCCTTCAGTTCAGGGATTTAGATATGTTGAATTCTCATCCTTCTAAATCAAACACTTCCTCCCTGAATTGTAATTTCAGGTTACAGAAAGCGCAGGGTTCTCATTCTAACAAATGTGTGAGTTTCCCAGTCACCAACAGAGGTGTGCTGGCTCACACCTCTTTTCCTTCCCCTGGGGAATCGCCATGGATGAATCAGCTCCCCCCTTCACCTCAGCTCTTCCATTCTTTAAAGTGGGGTAATTACTTCCCTCACAAAAGCGTGCAGTAAAATCAGATCTAATCATGGCTTTGAGCTGGCATAAGCTTAAAAAGATATAAAATATAAAAATGCTAACAGGAACTCCATTTAGTCATTGCAATTTTGAGCAAAGAGAAAGGCATCAATTAATTTTCAAAGGGCAAGAACAGTACTCCTGTAAGAAAGCTACACACTACAATTCTACTGAATCACCTTCTCTTCATACATGTCTCACCCAAGTAAATTTGGGTGGCAACTAACCTGAGTCGCATCTAAAACAAAAAGCAAGAACTGATAGCTTCCGAGCCATACCTGCAAAATACTAACTTCTCCATTGGAAGGCTATAATTATCTCTGATACCAAAGCAACTTTATACTGTGCTAAAATCTTGCTAGTATTTCCTCCATAAATTAACAAACTCTGACACAAACAGTACTTAAGCATCACCACAGAGATATAGCAAAAACACAGATAAAAGCTAAAGAGCAAGAGGAAAATGAAATGGAATTACCTTATTGTGCTTACACAGTCTGACCCAATATTTTACGAGGTCACCCAACAACCTCATTTGTTTGCAGAACAAAGCAAGGTCAGTCAGATTTTGGTCTGTTTGATTCAAAGACTTCTCAATACTTGTAAATTCTCCACATAAGCAGACGCAAAAATTAGAGGATATAGTTTTAATTATGCTTGTGTGTAAGTATGAAAGATTACTGTTGATTTAGAAGGAGTTACAACAACACACAAAGTATACACCTATGTTAGAATAAGCAATTAAATGCAATACAACCTATATCTGATTTTTTTTTTTTTTTTTTAACAAGGAATGTTTTCAGTATCTGTCTAAGTAAGCTTTGGAGCTGAAACACTAATCCAGAAGCAGTGCCTTGCACAGGTCAGATTATTCTTCCTTGCCAAAGAGATCATCCAGAAAAGGTAAGTATTTGATCCCTTTCATGGGAAGGGATGGTGGTTGTCTGCTCCCGTCATCTTCATTCTGAAATTAGTAACCCAGAGAATATCTTAGAATATAATATTGAAAACAAGAATTATTAAAAGCTGGTCAAGGTAAAATTGAATGAGCTGTTTCATTTCACAAACATGTGAAAAAGTGGACATTTATATAGCACATCCTCTTAAAAGATTACTACATTCACATTTGTATCAATCTTGCACAATATTTTATTTAAAATGTTTTCTATCATTAGCCCTTTTGCAGATATTTTCAATTTAAATGATGCTTTATTCTCTTAAGATGCTCATACTTGAAAGTGTTGCAAGTCATCTATGTCTAAACACCAAAAATCATACAAAATAATGAGATAGAAGAAAATAGTCAGCTAAACAAGCACAACTCTGTTGCTGAAATCAAATACAGGTACTGTAGCCCCAAAATATTGCTGTTAATTCATGGTAAGTCATTGTGGTGGGTTGACCCTTGCTGGGGGCCAGGTGCCCACCAGAGCCGCTCTATCACCCCCCTTGTTCACTAAACAGGGGAGAAAAAATATAACGAAAAGCTTTGTGGGTTGAGATAAGGACAGGGAGAGATCACTCACTAATTATCGTCAGGAGCAACACAGACTGAACTTAGAGAGGAAATTAATCTAATTTATTACTAAGCAAAACAGAGTAGAGGAATGAAAAATAAAATCAAATCTTAAAACACCTCCCCCCACCCCTCCCATCTTCCCAGGCTCAACTTCACTCCCGGCTTCAAACCTCCTCCCCACCAGTGGCACAGGGGGACGGGGAATGGGGGTTATGGTCAGTTGATCACACATTGCTTCTGCCGCTTCTTCATCCTCAGGGGGAGGACTCCTCTCATCGTTCCCCTGCTCCAGCATGGAGTCCTTCTCACAGGAGACAGTCCTTCACAAACTTCTCCAACATGAGTCCTTCCCATGGGCTGCAGTTCTTCACGAACTGCTCTAGCGTGGGTCTCTCCCACAGGGTGCAGACCTTCAGGAGCAGACTGCTCCAGCGTGGGTCCCCCCATGGGGTCACAAGTCCTGCCAGCAAACCTGCTCTGGTGTGGGCNTATCAGACACAGGGGAAGCTTCTAGCAGCTTCTCGCAGAAGCCGCCCCTGTAGCCCCTCCCTGCTACCAAAACCTTGCCATGCAAACCCAACACAGTCATGAACAGAATGACAATTGGATTCGAAAGTTGAACAAGATTTTGATCCCTTCCTTTCTCTGATTTTTTCCATTTCATATTGATCTCTTCATTAAAATATTCTTGTACTGTACCAAGGATAACCTAGGTATTGCAGCTGACAAAATAATAAAGTCAATAAAACTGAATAAACTATACTGGCACCAACTTGGGTGCAGTTCATTAAAAATGGTGCTATCTGTCAGTCTGACAGTTACAGCCAGGCTTTGGAGCTGATGAGGAACTGATTATCCCAGGATGATGATGACTGATTATAATTTCCATTGATGCTCTTTCTTCCTTTTTGATTTCAGCTGTAACCTTCCTCCCATAATTCCATTTACATTCTCAACTCCAGCATTAAAGCATCAGCCACTCCCAGAAAGCCCATCCACTGGCTGTCCTCCAAGCAAAGATAATGGCTTCTTCATATCCAAACAAAACCTCATCTCTTATGCTGATCAGAACATACTTTTCACTACAAATGTCCACTTCACCCTCCTGCTTGTTTCACAAGCACCTTTTCCTCCACACCTTCACCTTGTGAAGGCTGCCTCTTGGTTCCACCATTACTTGCACCCCACCTTCACCCTGCAGGAGCCATCTCCTTCCCTCACCTGCCAGAAATCAGGTCATGCTCAATGGCTAGATAAGCCATCCTGTGAGGGGAAAAAAATGGTCAAACATTCAACAGCAAGTGTATCTGTGCCTCTGCTTCTTTCACCTTTGCTTTTTGGCACAGAGCTTAGCACTATCTTCAAGGCAAAAATCCTCCGGGCACAGGCTCTGACCTTCTTTTTGTTTCTGTGGTACTGAAGCTCACAAGGCCCCTTATCCTGATACAATCTCCCGAGACCAGTCACTGTTTAAATACTGAGTTATAACTTAAGCAGAGAATTTTTCTGTAACAACAAAGAATACCCACTGAACAAAACCTAATGCACACTTTGAACCACAGGACTGATCCATAAAACATGTGGAACGGCTTTGATTTTATCTGTACAAGATGGAAAAATTCTTCTCCATGACAAAGTGAAAAATAAACCACCATCGAAAACAGAGCAAACCAGCAGCACTGGGCCCTCGTTAGAAATCACCAACAGTTTGAGATGCCAAAGAAGTGCTGGTAAGCCAAGTAAGAGAGAGGAGTCAGGTTAATAGAACAGTACTTGAGGAATATTGGTTCAAACTATGTCACTGTTGAACTTGAATTTAAAGGAATGTTATGTTTCTCAATGGTCTGAATACAATCAAACACACTCTGTACAAGCATAGCAACACATTGGCTAGGCCAGAATGGCAAAGCTATGTGTTGGCAGAAGGGCTTGGGTTTTGTCTGTTACTAAGTTTTTAAAAAAACAGCATAATTGCCTTCTGCACCACCTATTTTAAAATGTTCCATTCAGTACAAGATGGCAAGAACAGATTAATCTCTGCAGTTTGTTGATACCGCATTTTTATTTACCCTAAGTAGCAGGGTGGTGGAGATATACAAAAGTGATCCATCAGTGTTGCTCTTGCTGTACACCTACCAGTGATATGGTGTATTATATACAAGTTTCTATGGAGTTATAAAAAATACATAGCTATTTTCTGCAGTGTCAGTGGAGTTTAAAGTATTTCCTGACTATCTCAGCAAGCGAACAGATTGTTTGACATGTGACAACGATATTTGTGGGTGAAGTGGCATTCACACCCATTGTTCATGTACAAATACACCTGTTTCCCCTTCTCTTATTTTTTTCTTCTAGAAAAATGTCAGAGATGTGACACCTATTAGGCATGGGGGTGTTACAGAGCTCCTTGTGCCTCTTTGACTGCTCTGCTTCATTCTAAACCTCCCAGAAAAAATGAATTACTTGAAGAAAACAGGCACAAATGCGCAAAGCCGAAAACTGTTGTGGTCCCCATTGGATAAACCACTCATGTTAAAGTTTTACTGTTCCTTTGCTCAGATACACTGGTTTTACCTTGAGAGGAACTTTTATCGTCTGGAATGCAGGGATTTGATTCTCTCTCCAGTTCAGCCCATTCACAAACTTTTTATAGTCCACTTGCTTATGGTCATCTTCAAACCTAAGCAGGATATCCATAAGATGACTCAACGTTAAAGGAAATTTTTAACAAAGTTGTATCATGTTATTTACAACATACTAATACATTACCTTTTGGATAATAATTTTTTACTCCTTTATTACCAAAGACTGTCAGGAGTTCAGAAAAACAGTACCGAACTGTCAGGACTTCTATATCATGCACTCTATTCCATACACTTACAACTTATTATTGCCTCTCATAGTACAATTCAAGTTCTTTAAGGTTTACTACATTTCAACTAATTTCATTTTACTTTTGAAGCATTGCACAACCTTTTCCAACACTGGGATCTAACAATTGGTGACAAACATAGAGTTGGGATGATCAGTGTATGATTCCTTTGTGTAGAAAAGAAACAGGCAGAATCACAGAATCATAGAATCATATAGGTTGGAAAAGACCATTAAAATCATAGTCTCCAACCATAAACCTAACACTGCCAAGGCCACTGATAAACCATATCCCTAAGCCCCACATCATGTTTCTTTTCAATATGTCCAGGGATGGTGACTCAATCACTTCCCTGGGCAGCCTGTTCCAATGCCTGACCACTCTTTCAGTGAAGAAATTTTTCCTAATATCCAATCTAAACCTCCCATGGTGCAAATTGAGGCCACTTCTTCTTGTCCTGTTGCTTGTTACTTGGGAGAAGAGACCAACACCCACCTGGCTACAACGAGACAGTTGTAGAGAGCAATAAGGTCACCCCTCAGCCTACTTTTCTCCAGGTTAAACAACCCCAGTTCCCTCAGCTGGTCCTCATAAGACTTGTGCTCTAGACTCTTCACGAGCTTGATCGATAGAATGACAGCTTGACAGGCAGAATGATACAAGAGAGCTGAGCTATAACACAACTGACCTGCTTTATCTGGCTTCTACAACCATTTCCTGAAAATAAGCAATCCTTCAGAAATGCTATTTGCACACACCTTGGGATCAATTTACAATTGACAAACACACAGCTCTCTAACCTATCAAATAATAGCCAGATTTAAAAATCACAACCCTTGTCACTTGGTAGTTGTTTTATGGCATTGTTCTTTATTTCTATGGAATAAATATATATTTGTGTCAGTTATGAGGGTCCCCTAACTGCATGAAGATATATATGCTGCCAGCCAAGGTCTACAGGTACATGTGGAACATGCTATCTCCCTCCCTCAAATTTCTAAAATCATTATCTTGCACTAAGAAACCCCATGGAAGCAGATTTGTAAGCCACATCATCCTTCTGCCATTGATTTGGATGAAGCAGCTTCAGAAAAAAAGTCCTCAATTCAGTTCAACACTTAAGTGATTAAGGCACTTGGGAAAGACTGTTATTTCAGTGGGACTAGTCAAATGCTTGAAAGATATCCACAAGCTGAAGCTACCATGCAAATCGTTTCTGAAATGAACAGCTTAAATGCTCTGCTATAAATACTGTACTAGCATACTGTACTAGCAGCTTCTGTGAATGACATCTGTCTCACCTAACACCACCAACGTAGAAAAAGGGACCTGGTTTAGGCATATAAGCACACCCTGGAAGTGTCTGTGCTTTCACTGGGGTCCATTGAGAGGCATATACAACTAGCAAGACTCAATACTTATTCTTTGGTGGGAAACATCAGGTTAAACAATTCTGTCCTGTAATCTGGTGAGACAAATACTACTGCACAGGAACAAGATCGTCTCCATTTTACCTTATTCTTAAAAGAAATAGCACTGAACAAAACAGGGGCTTCAAAACCCTTCAACCGCTGCAGAGGGTAAAAATTGAGCATGAAGGTACTTTAAGGGAGAATTTACAACACAAACTGGGAAAACAATACAGGAGAAGAGGAAAAATAAATCTAGTGACAAAAATAAACTGAAATAAACTGCAACTCATCCTCTTCTTCTCCTCCCCCCACACCTTTCATTTAATAGTCAGCAGGAGAGATAATAATAAAATATACTAAGAGTCATAAACAGAGATGCTAGCGATAAACTGGAATGGTAAGTACAGTGAGTTATGCTGAAGATGAAAGCAAAGTCAGAAAAGAACGCTACTGTTACTAGTATTCAAATGGAGCCTGAAACATTGCCATGACCCTCCTATAATAGCCTGCTGCTTTATAATAGCTCACATGCAAGTTAACATTATCATGAAACCTTACTTTTGGGGAATATATCCAATATACAAGAATACTATCATTCCAACTTCTAGGGGTTTCTTGTTTGTTTCAGGCTTTTTGCAGGTTGCTATTGGGAAAAGAAAGGACTTTAGCATTAGAAGTAACAAAACAAAGAAGCATATAGCTCTGGGAAAAAAACCTATGGCACACAGATTTTGAATTTCAGAACTATCATGACTTTTTTTTTTTTTTACTATATATGTATTTATCTTTTGCTTGTTCTGAAAAGTCAAAATATTAAGTCTATTGCCAAGATGCAGAGATGTATAAGCAGGAATTTTAAATAAAGAACAAGTGAAGGTGTTTAATTACTTAAACTCTACATTGAGGTAATGAAGTCAGGGAAAACATTGCTTCTGCTGTCAGCAAGCATTCATAAGGAGAAAAGTCCTTTGATATGACAACACTAGCAAACTGAGATGACAACATGGGCATGAAGTTAACTATAACCAAAGATTTTAACATGGGCAGAGGAAATGGGATTCCTAAATCCCGTATTTAAATAGCTACAGAAAACAGCTTAAAATATTGCTCTAGAACAATCCAGAAAGAAAGAAAAAATCTGCTCTTTTGATCTCTTTCCTGCTGTGACTTACTGTATCAATCTACTAAATGCACATACTTGCAATTTGGCACAGAGTATCCAGATGAACTGAGGAGATGTTATCAATTTGTGCATTATTAGGACAGAGATGTCATCCATTTCAGTGTCTGGGGTTAATACGACTGAAACTGACAGTGCTCTTCAGGAAAGGAAATTAGATTTGTCTTATCAAGAAGATGCAACAAAGATCTCTTGAAACCGTGCTTCTCTTCAGTTTTGCCATATGACTTCACCAATACATGTGAATTTAGACTATGAAAGTCATTCGCTCATCCCTATCATAGTTTGCGGAGCTTTTTTTTCTTTGACATTACAGAAGTAATTGCACATTTCTGCTTCTAAAAATTCATTCATAATGAAATACTCCAGATATATGAAAAATCTGGTTAAATCTGAGAATGCTTTGGTGAATAAAGGCTACATACAATTATTTTTTCTTTTCTGTCAAGAAATCTGTAACCCAAACATTTACGTCAAAAAATGTACATGCAGAAGTTTTTTTAATTCATCAGTTTTGAATATAATTTATTAAGAAGATAATCTGATAATAATAGAGGAGAAGCATCATGCTGCTTTAACCTTAGAGAAAATGTTGGGATTCTTCAGCCTGTTTGATAGTCTCTGTGTAACACAGGTGTATGCCTAAATTGGCATAAACTGCTCTTATGAAAAGATTTAAAAGAGCAAGCATGGACAAGTCTATGCAGCTGATCAATATGCATTAAGTAATGGCTACCATCTTCTGTATACATTTATTCACATTTTCAACAACTATAAATTGAACCATCAGCTCCTCAGCATAGTGAGTAACAGAAAGAATTTCTTTTAGGAGATCCAAATGCTAATGCTAGAGAGTCTTTTCATCACAAATGGCATAGGCAGTCTCAGGCAGCAAAGGTAACAAGCAGAACACAGAGTGCAGGAGAACAATCTTGTGACTATTTCCAATCTCACTCCTGCTATCAGGACACTTGCAGTAGCAGGAAAAGAGGGTTTGCTTCTGGAAAGAAATAGGTCAGCCCTAAAAAAGAAAAAATTACAGGTAGGCAACTAGGTAAAAAATTATTACCCAGCCACAAACCATGGAAAGGCTGATCAGGCATGGTCTGCCCTATTAGTGACTTAAGAACTGGGATGACCGCGTAGGAGGCCCACCACCATCAGGCACTGCTACCTGAGACACTAGGGATTAACTTTTTCAAAACCAGGAGCCCCCCTCCAGAGTCCAAGAGACTGGTACTGTGGAGAGGTGAAGAACTACTACAGACACTTTTAACAGAAATTAAAAGACATTTTAAAAAATAGGAGCATACACTTAACAACTAAACTAACGCACAACAATCAACATATAATACTTGCAAACTTGTCATCCATTCTTTCTTCCTTCCATTTTCTCTTTCCTTATCTGCCAGCTGTTTATATACCCTCTGGGGAAGGACTGCAACTTTTCAAGTTCTTGTTAGCATACATTTAGCATTGCAGTAAATAAAAATAACAGAAAAAAACCCTAAATTCATTACTTAAGCACTTCAGCAACATTTATTTATTAAACAAACTGTAATTGTTCATTATGCCTGCATAAATTTAAAGAAATGCTTATAATGACTACTGCAGTTTTCTGGCAGAAACAATTGTGTACCATCTGCATTGCTTAATACATTGTGATTAAAAGTCTGTATTGTGCTATGATTAAAAAACTAAGTGAGAACATGCTGATGGAGAAAAGAAATACTTTTTAATAAGCCAGCTCAGGTAAAATGGAAAAATGGACAGAGTGTTAGGTATCTAAATCCTACTATTCCACCATCCCACAATTAAATATATAAATTTACTCTAGATGGACAATTTGAAAGGGTCTTATGAAACCTCACAGTATTTATGCTAATTCTCCCTGCATTCTGTGGAAACTGAATGGTCTTTTGGTACAGTAAACAAAGTCTTGGGTCATCTGGAGGTGACCACAAAGTTAGACAGTAGCTTCTAGTCCCATCCCATGCTTTTAATAAATGACAGATCATTGCAGTATAATTTACAAATGTAAATAATAAATACTCTAAGAATATTACCTTTCAAAATGGGAGCACAGAACCATTAAGTCCTACAGAAAGTCTTTGCCACCTAATCTCACATAGCAAAGCTGAATAAACACATAGCTTCAGTCTTCAACTATTATCTGATCACATCGTCTAGCATCATTTTATAGCTGAATAAGGTCCAGCTAGTGCATTAGCCTTATATACTGATTTTGTGGGAATCAAGCCAACAACTTTTATTGTACCACTTTCTTTCGTCATAAACAAAGATGCATGCAGTAGGAACACCACCATCACTTGCTTCAGAAACGTCAACGGACACAAAATTACACACTTCCTCATAAAACAATAACAACAAAAAAACAAGGAGGGAAAGAATATTGTTGACAAACTTTGCCCACACTGAATTGCATAATCCCCAGGAGTAAGACTGTTTTTCATTAACAATAAACCTGCTTGTTTTATGATTTTTCAGTCTCAAAGAAAACTACAGAACGCAGGAGGAAAGGAAAAGTCTCTCATACAGCCAACCCTACTCTTTGATTTCCAGATTACTGGAATTAACTGCTATTAAATAGACTTAAAAAAAATCTTTCCCTGACTCTGCATTCTTATGAAACAATAAAATTACCAGGCAGTGCCAACTGCACACATTATTAAGAAAGTGACAATCTTCCTTCTTATCTGCACTGCAGTGACTCACCACATAAACTCATCTTTCGAAACAGCAGATACTGTAACTTAGAACTGGCATTACACATAGTACTCTATCATATGAAGTACTTCTCACACTGATTTCTGATGCCCAGCTTCACACCATTTACCTTTCTCATGCAGAAATCTGCAATATAGGCTGGCCACATGCCCTTTAGAAACAAAGGAAAATGGATGGTAATTTAGAAATCCAGCTCTTATACAAGCTGAGGAGGTAACTCTCTCCTTCTCTATCACCTACAGAAAGAAAGCAAGCCACCTACAGTGGCTGAATCCTAATTCAGCTGTCATGGGTACCTGCCTAAAGCTGGGTGGAATCCAGTTCTTAGTCTCCTCCTTGTCTTCTAAGCTTATCTCTAATTTTTATTACAGTGTACTGGGGTTTTTGGTTTTAACTGCCTACACTGAGATTCTTCGGGACAGAAGAGGTTCATCTCACAAAAGCTTTCCCATTAAACACATCTCTGGAGCCTATGATGTGTCAGGCTTGTCTGTTTTTCATCATCATTGAGTTAGTACATAAAGGAAAATCTCCAGTCTCTTGTCTGTGCATCTACTCAATTTGAAGTGGAAACTATGAGAATCCCTTGTCTAGTACAGGATGTCAATTGTCCTCCAACACTTTTTGTGTTGGGCAGCTTAGTGGGAGTTCTTAAAAATGAGTTTTAGATTAACACTAAAATGCTTCTGATGACTAATGCTTGTAACCTAACTGTCAGAAGTGATGAACAGTAAACAAATTGCCAAAGCTGTCTGTTTGGCCACTGCAGGGAACTATTTTGAAAGTCTTTGGTCTGGAAACAGGGACTTTGTGGGGAAAAAAAAAAAAAAAAAAAAAAAAAAGCCCCTTAGGCTTCTTAAAGCAGTCTTGTTGATACTGATTTAAGTAGGAAGTTTTGCTGGCAGTACGAAGATGCGTCATTAAAATGGATTCCACATTTCTTCCTGACAAGAGTCTTTTCATTATTTGATAAATCCAGATGCTTAGTTTGCAATTCCTCCTGAAATCAAGAAGCATATCTATCTGAAAGCATCTAAACATGACAGAAGACAAGATCTGCTCCTGCTTTTTACATAGAATGAAGGCACAGACAAAACCTTTAAGGATTTCCCACAAGGGAAAGAAGAGACCGATGAGCATGCATTTAAACCTATTACCAGAAAATCCAGCCATGAAAACCAAACTCAATATGACACAAGTGTTCAAAACACCACAGGTTACTCTGAACTCTAGCCTCTAATACAAGTGCACTGAATACTACTTCTTTTCACTTCTATTCCCATTAATACGGCTAGCCAAGCAATTTGTCTTGAAACAATTAAACATGCTATGGAAAAATACCAAAACCATGCCAACATTCCTTTTCCTTTTCAAGAATTACAATAAAGTATGTTTCAGCTGAGATTAACAGGAGTAGCAAACCACTTTTATTTACTACCGATGCTGTCTACTTAATTCAAGGACATTTCATTGTATTCATCTTGGTATGTTTTGTAAAACTCACATAATGTGCTTTCATAAGATTATTGTTTTTACCTTACATATACACAGGAACAACTAATGCAAAAAAAGTGAATATAATTGATAATCGTAAGTATTAGTAGCTGTTTCCTACAAGATGAACTCCATAGAATTCTGGCGAAACCCAGGTAATCTACCATGCCAGACAAAATGAAGTTTCTGAGATGGATGCACCTCAGTTGATTATAAATATTCTATAAATAGGAAAGTCCACATGTGTATTGGGACAACATCAGCATCATGAAGTGATTGATATTATATAAATGACAAATTCTTAAGAACTGTGTCTACAGTAGATATTGAGCATTGATTTGCACCCATGCATGCACATCATACTATCTGTCCTTAACTTACATGGTCAGTAAAGCTTGCAGATCATCATCAGCCAGTGGCAACTTGAAGGACTTGCAAATAGTCCAGCACAAGTCATGGGGCAGCACTCCACATCTACAGAAACAGAAAGAGAGGGAGAGCAGTGTACATTAGGTATTTTCCAGATTTACCTCAAGTGAATGTTGGTGTGAACAGGAAAACATGTGAGGTATATTGGGGTAGAGGTAAAGAAAACAAGGCTTGATGAAATTTCGCTATTACAAAGCCAAGAAACTTGAAGGGCATATAGTGGCCTGTCTCCCCCACACTGAGGTCCTTAGTGATTCTTTGTGACTCTTTATCTGTGACATCAGAGAACAAAAAGGGCAAGTGAGTCATATAAAGAATCAGCTAGAAATCCTTCCTTTTTTCCCCTTAAATCACTATTTTTCCTCTTTCATTTAAAATACTGTGTTTTGCCTGTGAACAGGCATCTGATTATGTCACAGAATGTTCAGTACAGCAGCTATAATAAAATGTCCACAAACAAAATGAAAAAGAGGCAAAAAGGCTATTGTTTTCTTGTCTGCTGTCAAGTGCTGGGAGAGGCTTAACATTACCAATAATATTCTTTGGCTGCAACGTATCATTTGCTCAGCAACAAACAAAAAGTAAGTAGGTTTACAAGCAGAGGTTCCCAAATAACAGCTTAGGATAAATAGAGGAAACTTAACTTTTCACGGTCATTGTACATAAGCACCGCAGACAGTTGTTCAAAATTCTCAAAGCTATTTTTCTTTAGTTGTTCATGAGCCACTGCAAGGAGGAAGTGGAGGTCCATTTCATATTCATCTCTCACACCGTAGTAGCGCCCAATAGTCAGAATTTCATGTTCTGAAAAGGCTCCATCAGTGATACTGACTATCAAATTTCTGTTCACAAAAACAACAGTCTACATTAGTTTTAAGTAAAGGAGTTAAAAACTGTTAATAGTCACTAAACTTCAAGGGGGAAAGGAAATTAAAGTGCACTCATTATAAAATGCTGTATTTAGATCTTTAAAGAATGTATCCACCTGAAATTGAAATACAGATCTGTTCAAGGAAGTATACTGGCAATTACCTGAACTCTTAAACTTTTGCAGGATGTCCACATTTCCTCAGTAGTTGGCTATACATACAAAAATACATAATAATCATGACTGAAGCCTTTTACCGGAGATGCCCTACTGGCATGGAATGTTAGTAGAGATTAATTTTGTCATTGCATTTGTCCAACAAGATAGTGAATTAACAAGGTATTACTCTGCTTTGCTCCTAATTATATTTTGCATTCTGCAGCACATGATTCATTATCTGTAAACAAAAAGCATGCACAACAACAGTTGCATAAAATAGAGAGAGAGAGAATTAACAATGGCAGAGGAGAAGTGGGGCAGAAGATCCCAATAGAGAACAGTATTAATCAAGCATCAAGCCGCACTTCACAAGGCATTGTGAAAGCTGGCCTTGCTGGGTAGCTTTCAGGGGAAAGCTGGGGGAAGGGAAAGAGAAATTAGTCACAGAGAAGGGGCAGAAAATTACACCCAACTTATAATCACAAGCCCTCCCAGCAAGAATGGAAGACAGGAGGCAGTAGCAAGACCAGTTTATGCCTGGACACTGTCAGTGGACCATCAGATCCCATGCAGGAAAGAGCCCAAAATGCACTCTCACAAGATTGCTTGTGCTGCTCAGATGAATCAGCCCAATCAGAGGAAGAAGAAATGTTCCTGAGATTCATCTGATGGGCCAGCACTGGCACTGAATGACTAGTCATTCCTGTTAATGTTAAGAATTTGTTGCTGGTAACAGAGCTGGAGTGATTTCTGCGTAAGCTCCTGGAGGCACTTGCAGCATATCAGCAAATGGACACACGCTTTGCAGCTTAAGAACCAGGACTAGTAATTACAGCTCAGAACAAGCTCCCTCTGCTTTATATTGTTGGTGGAGGGGAGGAGAAGGACTAATTTTAAAGACTATGTTGCCTTTGTAGTAGGGGTTTTGTTGCCTTCAATGATTACAGAGTTCTTCATATGTCCTGGATGTTGACACAACATAAGGGAAGAAAAAAACAGTATTGAGGTATGCAAGGAAACCTAGGAGGCTTCCTGCTCTCCTGGAAAAAAATCCACCTGAACTGTAGGTTACCTCAGCTGTTACAAGGCCTCTTGTCAAACCTGGCTTAGTGTAACTATATGTTGGTGTTATGAACCCAAATGTCTCCCTCTGGTGAACTCACACTCAACAGGATATTTTTAACAGTAAACATCAACATAGCCCTATGTGCCTCCATCAAAATTAGGTTAATTATATATAATACTTCTGGATAAACTGCACTAAGAATAAACTTCACCATAACTGCTGATGCAATTAGAGCTGTACCTTGTGGTACCCTCAAGGGTAATGCTTCACTGTGATTATATACTGATCTTTCAAAACAAATGGAATAAACTATTAACAATGCACAAAGTTCTGATGCAAGACTCAAACTGATGGCTTGAGAATAGTTACATTCTTGAATGAATCTGATAATGGGTGTCTTAACGTCCACATGTGAAGTGAAAGCACAGAAACTTATTACCCTTCCAAACTGCAAAGTTTTATCAACAAACGTAATTTTTCACTTGCATCCTCTCAGAGGATTGTATTGTCCTGTTCAAATGAAGATATCTCTTCATAGAATATAATTGCACCTACACAGCTATTCAAAAAAAGGATGCTAAACACTGCATAGTGTCTGCTTTGATTCAACTGATGCATTTTTCATATTAAATAAATCAGCAAGATCCTTTATTTGCAGTAGCAGGAGATAAATACAAGATGACAAGTTGTTGACAGTAGTGAACCTTATTTGAGATTATGCAAACTCAATGACCAAAACTTGGTCTATCTATTAATATTATCATTATCTTGTCAGCATTATTATTTGTCTTACTGAATATTATTATTTATATTGTAGCAGCATTCAGAGATCCAGTCAAAACTGGAGCCTCTTTCCTGGAGCCTGCAGTAATACTACTGTACACACAAAGAAGAGGACAATACTGCCTGATAATCCTGGCACTCTAAAAGCTTGGTCTGGCAAAGCTGAAAGCTTGTAGATAACATCACCCATCTGAATTTCCACAGGCTGGATTTCCACACATGGCAAAGATTTTTCCAGCGTCAAGAATTTAAAAGTCTTTTATTTTCTCAAGCCAGTCAGTGACAATGAAGTCACCGAAACCTCCAGATAAAATTTTTGTCTCATTTGGGAATTAAGGAATATTCTAGTGATTGCTAGAGACTAATGAGTGAGACCTAAGATTCAACAGAATTGCATCTAAACTCTTCCTAACAAAAAGAAATGGGGTGCAACAATTGTTCTCACAGCTTAGTTATCTTTTGGTTTACTTTTTTTTTGTTCTAAAAGAATAAGACAGATTGCAATCTGAAATTGGTAGAGAAAGAAGAAATAATAATTAATTGCTTAAGAGAGCTGTTTCTCAAGCTGAATTGAAGATAGGCATCTTTGTTAAACCCACGTGGTTCTTAGTCTATAACTGCAAACTGTCTTGCCAGTAGCTTATGAGAAAAAGCAGTCTGGATAGGACCATGTGAGGCACAGGCATTTAAGTTTTAGGGGTCTTTTTCCTTGTCTTTTTTTAACAAAGCTTTCAATAGCTTTAACGATAGCTTAGGGGATAGCTTCAGTGCACACCGTGTATTTATTTCCTGGATGATGTGCTGAAGATTTAGGTTCTGCAAGTAGTTAAAAGAAATTGTATAATTACAATTCCGCTTCACTACATCATACTTATAGGTGTATTTTTAAATGCAGCTCATATAAAATTACATAGATAGAAAGGAAGAAATCTGAACAGCCAAATTCAGAGCACAGTAAAGCTTTAGCTCTGTGTAAGATAAGAAAAGAGGATTATCATGCTGGTTGAAGCTGTCACACAGATAATTGCCTGTACTAAAAATAATCATTTCTAGTTAGTTATAATCATGAAATGCCATGACAGATTAAAAATTAACAGTGATGTACACAAGAAAATATAAAACTGAAAGAAAAATATCTTTGACTTTTAGAGATGCAAAGAAGTGCTCTCATCTTCGTCATTAAAAATGTTTCTTTCATTCTAAAATAAGATGCGTAGATAATAAAAAGAAGAGAGCCTTTAGATTACTGGATATAACATGAATGAACAGAAACAAAAACTACTGTCACTATAAAGCACAAAAGTTAAATGTTCCTGAGAGGCAAATTCTTCCTCTGGCAGTGTGAAAGCTTCCTGTTAGCCCCTCTGTGGTCCCACTACAGGAGGGTGTAGACCATCAGTAGGTGCTCAGACTGGCTCAGGTGAGCACTAAGGCCAAGAAAACATTTATTACCTGGGTTCCCCTGCTTTCTCTCTCGCTCATTGTCGCTGAAACCAAGTGCCTCAATACCATAGAACTAGACATATCTTAATCCACGCCACAGAACAGCACTACCCTAAATTAAACAGCTGGGCTGTTCACAGCTGCACAGAATACAATTGTGATTAAATTTATACTCAACTGAGCCTCTCCTTAATAAAATAAAAATCTTTCCCTGCTGCTGCAAAGCAAAATCATCCCTTCTAAAAGTGTGCTCCAAAAATTTCATCATGCAAATGCTCCAAAACTTTGACCTGCTCTTAGTACATGTAAGAAGATAAAGGTTTGCAGATGATTATTTCATAATATGAATTAAAATCATAATTATTTTATTTTAAAGTCATTATGCATATAAATTAAAACCCTTTTCCAAGTGCTATAAAGTTTCTCCAGATATACATTAACTTTCCATTTTCTCCCCTTCTTACTCTAGTAATAACATTTTCCCTCTTAATTGCAATTAACAATTCAAAATCTTGCTTCTTTTGAGTAAAATATCTGACTCTAGAAATATTCTGACCAAAAGCTGCCCAAAACTGTGGCCTCTCTTAGTTTCAATCCTACCTTTTACTCACTTATTTTTCATTTCTGAATAACACCTTGTTTTCATTTCTCACTACTTTCACTTTGAATTGCTGGAAGAACCTTCTGCTGATCTATATCTCTTCTGAGATATTTCAGAAGCAATTTCTGCCTTGGTTAACATTCCTATTGGGATGACATTCCACACAATATACATCTACTTATATGCTTTAGTTATTATGACAGTTCCTAAATACATAGTGTATTACCAGTGAGAAAACCAAATGCTTCTAGGTAAAATTTCCTCCTCTGTTCCACATCATTAACTCTACTAGTACCCAACACAGTTCATATGCTCAAGTATTTTGGCTGTGGGATAAACTGAAATCAGTCACCATTTGAGCATGATTTCCTCTTTCTACTGTCTATACATTTGCCCATTGCCATACCTGAAGCATTGCCAGAATCCAGATTTCTGCTCCCCCCTATTTATGCTGAAATTACTAACCAAACATGAATGAATTATTGCTCTCACTACTGCTTTACAGTCTTTTTTAAAGATGCATACTACAGCATAGTGTAATTTCACTACCTCTTGGTTCCATGAAGACACTCTTCTCTATTAGTGATTCAAACCTCAAATAACACGATTTTCAGGAGGCAACTCAAACATTCCTTCTTGAATTTCAAATCTACTAATTTGTTTCTTTGGCTCTCAGGATGGACTTTTCTTATCTTTCAGTGTATATACTACTGCTGACTTGCTCTTCTTCACAACACCCTGTGCCAGCTCCATAAAAAGCAGACAGATTTCAGTTGTGCTTTTCAGCTTACTTGAAACTATTACATTTCTCTTTTTTTTTCTGGGGCATGGACTCACTTTCTTTTTCACACACAGTCTCCAGGTAAATGCAAAACAAATACATGACATTTGTCAGCTAACACGTGCAGAAAGCATCAAGAAACAGTCATGCTCTATACATTTTTGGAGAATGTGCCTTCATTAAATATTAAAAAATAAAATCCACTGTCTTACCTGAAAGGGTCATACTCAATCACCTTGGTATGCTCAGGGTCAGTGGCAGCAAACACCTGTCTGATTTCTCGTGAACGAGGTTCGGCTATGTGTTTCAGTTTTGTAAGGATGACACCAATATCAGCCACGGAGAACTTAACAAAGGAAGGCAAGACACAGATTAGAGAGAAAGGCACTATGCATGCACTGGCAAGAGTTGTCAAGATGCAGGGCAATGCTGAACTTCTAAGTATTATTAGTTTCTTCATTGTTTCATTTCAAATACATAAATCAGCACTGTGTTAAGTTTGGAGGGAAGTTTGCTACTGAAAAAATTGCTTCCTACTGAGAATATAAAAAATTAAACAAAAACCATCAGATCACGCACTCTCAGAAAACTTATTCCAGCTATATAAAAGGACATCCGCTTTCACTTCAAAAATTGAATTGTTAAAGCAGAAGCAGAAACATTTGAAATACAGTTCTCATAACTTGGTCCTGATTTTATGTTAGTGCGTCTCACTTATTTCTCATTTAATAAAATTCACCATGTTAAAACTAATCTTTTCACCATTGGCTCTGATGAACCGTTGAACAGATATTCTCATTCATATTAGACTGAGTATGCTGTTTTACACACTCAGAATTAGCAGATTGGAAATTCGTTAGGAACCAATTTTTCCTGTCATGTCAGAAGAATGTTTATTTCTTCTAAGTATAGGCCATTAAAATAAAATTAAATTTAGATAAACAGAACTGGAGCACTTAAGCTTCCACCCTACATTCAGATTGTTGTGTTAGAGCTCTACCAAAGATTTATTTGCTATATTCATTTTTAGCATAAAACATCTATGTATTTAGTCATTAAATAGGAGTTGAGTATCTGATACGCCCTTATATCTGTTGTGCTCTACCTAACTTACAAAAGCACAATGAACTATCTGAAAATAGTTTTCTCCCATTTCTTCCAGTAAGCAATGTTCTTTTAGCTAACAATTATTTGGAATTTGGTATGACTGCTATTAAGGACCTAATAACAACAGAGATTGGGCCTCACTCTCAATTATGCTGGTTTGTCTACAGAATTGTATCAGTTCAAAGGGATCTAGAAAAGGGTATTTAAAGTCCCTGTGACACTGCTAGAACAGTATAAAGTGACCCCAGTTTAATAAATACATCAGTGGTTGCAGGTAACATGGTCAGATTTAGAGAAAACAGTTGCTGCATATGCCAAAACTGCTCCAGGTACAACCCCAGCATGCAATGCTATCCAAGGCAGTGGTGTGGAGCAGCTGGACCAGCAATCAAAAATTTGTAGAGACAGCAACTTTTTCAATCCTCTCCCCAAGCTATTATTGTTTGGGCCATAAGCACACAGGTTTTTTGAAAAAGCAAGAAATAGAGATTGAGAAAAGACCGGGCAGAAGCAATCAATCAACAGAGTATTTAAAGATGGACAAAGTGTTCTGTCTATTTAAAAACCTGCCTTCTCTACATTGTCAAAGCAGTTATTTTTACATCTTTTCCCTAAACTACATAATCCAAACACCTACACAGACATCAAGTATCTGAGCAGCATGGCAATAACTCTTTAACCGCTTTCCCCTCTTCTCATGTAATTGCTGACATGCTGTAGCCACAATCTAGTTTTGTTTGATTGTCTTGCTTAAGTCAGAGGTTATGATGTTGTATTCAACAGAAATAAAATCAACCTCCATGTCTGTGCTGCAGAAGACTACAAAGTTTGAACAATTGAGACTGTTTCAGAGATGACGAATTCTATTCCAAGGAGGCACAATGATGTCTTGTTTGAAAGAGTCCTCCTCAAACCCAGACAAATTTAGTAGGACTGTGCAAAATACACATGTGCTGCTTTGCAAGCAAATTTACTCTTCCTTAACACATCTTTTTTCCTCAAATTGTAAAAGCAGCTGAAACTGTTGAAAAGTTTTGAGAATTAGATCTTTAAAGTTACTTTCAGTACAGGTGGCAATCAAAATGACAAGACTCAATGATTTTTCTCTCCCCATAACTTAAAAACAATATAATAAATACACTTTTGAAACAGAAAATTAAAACTTTCCAAAGATATCACATGGTGTCAAACAAATGTTTCAATGACAGCAAAATCAATTCTGACCTGCACTGCGATTATCCAATCAAAATTTCATCTAAATCAACACATGCCTATAGAAATGTGGTCAAAATGGCATTTTCCAGAAGAGAAAAATTCCATTTGGATTTCTTTCACCAATTGTCAGAAAACATACTGATGTGTTCTGCTGAAAGGAAACTTCTGTCTATTCAGAAGGAATTTATGTTCTGATTTTAGAAGTAACTGACAAATAGTCATCTTAAAATTATTTTCCATTCTTTAAACCATCTTCTAGCTCTGCTCTTCTCTAATAATTGCTAAAGTTTTTGTGATTTGAGTATGCAATTCCTTGATGAACTGAGGCAAATGAGAGGTGTCCTTACTTCTGGAGCTCTATTCAAAGGATGTGAACAAAGCATCCATGGTTGGGATAATAAACCTTTTTTTCTACCAGCTGTTTTGAAATCTTAACTCCGCAAAGAACATTTCAAAATTCATTTTAAAGAAGTAATTTTAGTGTTGCTTCTTCCCATTTTGCAGATTTTATTTTGATAATATACAGTCATTCAGTCTGGAAAACTAAGAACTCATCTGTTTGATCCAAGATAATCAATGCAAACAGCAATTCCAAAGAACATTTACAATCTAATGATGTGCTTCGCCTTTTGGAGAATAGCTTTGGGTTCTACTCTACTAGGAGGAAAAACAGTCCAGAAGTAAGAAAACATAATGCATATAGCTTTGTATTTTACTGCTTAAAGCATTTAGCAGTCGTAGCATTTTACATCAACAAGTCTTCCTCGTTATTCCAGGGAAGGCAGGTGGTGCTAACTCCACATTAATTTACAAAGAAATCACGCTGTTCTGCTATTTTCATTTGAGTGAGAACAACACGTGTGGCCCAAAGGCAGCACAGGGTCAGGTTGCATCTGCCTCTGCCTCAGCAGCACAATAGCATCAAGACTTGCAGTCCCCAAGACTGCACTAGGCCTTCTGGTGTCTTGGGAGTCTTGCAGCTTCGCTCACTTCGGTGAGCCATCAGACAGGGAACAATTAAAACCCGCACTAAGAACCTTCTCCCTTCTCCACCCACAACAGATCTGGACAAAAGGGCAGAGGACAGTATCTTGTAGCTTGATAAATCCTTCTGGATATTTTCCGCAGAGTACTCTCAACAAGCTTATGCAAAAGGGTAGCTCTGGGGAAAGACTGCCGAAGGCACGATTCATGCTGCTACCCCACCATGAGCTATGAAGCATACGTGCTACACCAAAGTCCTCACAGCACAGTCTAGTCCAAAGGCTGATGTTCAAGACCACACTGTGACAAAGCAACAATCCAGAAGAGGGACTGGGATGCAGAAATGCCTTGGATCCTTCGCCAATGCATTCTTAAGATGCATCTCAGAGTGACTGGGTTGGAGCTGCACATAACAGGAATTTCAAAATACACCAGAGTACGTTTATTCAAATATTGCAGCACAAACTTCATTGTAAAAAACCCCAAAACAGTACTCTACATTTCTTACCAAACCAACATAAAATCCCACAAAATGCTCTGTGCCTCTTCTGTGGTTCTCCATCCCTATATTTTTTCTTTTTTGACCTCTGTGACAACCACTATAGGACAATAAATTTCATCTTATTGGATACGTTTCTGGCTTTGGTGAATGAGGACTTCTTTACCAGCCATTTGTGTAATGACTTGTAGGGCACAGTATACAACAGCAGAGGCACCCCAGTTCTCCATTTATTGTTGGTCTCCGCTCTGAAGGCAACACCAACAGACAGTGAAACTCAGTACAAACTGTAAGCTTGAATTACTGACTGTGATATGATTTCTAATATTACAAGGGAAACATTTGGACAGATAAATATGTATGAACTGAAAAAATCAAATCAGGGAAAGAAACAGCCTCATCAGTAGGACTCTAAATTGGATGTGCCTACATCTTGAGTACTGTGCACTGTTCTAGTCTCCATATCTCACAGTTGCCTTCAAGGACAGAGTAAAAAGGGTGAGACTCTTATAGGGATAGGATTAGGCTGAGGGGGAAGAATGTGTGAGATTTACCAAATGATGAAGGTGGTGCATAAAGTGAATGGGGATTTTCACCAAGCCCCAGAACACTAGAAGTGGCATTGAAACTAGTGAGAAGTTGGTTTAAAATAGATAAAAGATACTTACTTCTTTTATCGTATATTTTTTTACATAGCAGTCAGCGAACTTTTCAACTGGCTGGTACAGAAAGCTATAGAAGCAGACAGTATCTGTAGGTTCAACAAAGGTTAGATCAATTCAGGGACAAGAGGTCCATAAACAGTCTCAAGAGTGAATAATACAATAAGAGTGGATGCCAAGAAAATAGAAGGAGAATGGACAATGAAGAGTGACCAGGCTTGCATGCACTCCCTAGCTAGCATCTCCTCAATCCATTGCTTAGAGAGACAGCACTGGGCTGTGAAGTTTGGGTGAAGAAACTAGGTATAAATAATTCTGAAAAATATATAGATAAGATACAGTCCTTAAAGATACTAGAAAATAACAAGAGCCTGCTTCACCTCATTTGCATGCTTCTCCATGTAGTTGAATGTGTACTCATCAGCATCCACCAAAAGAAAGTTGTGACCATGGAAACAAACTCTGGCTCCAACAAACAGATCCTGAGCCTTGAAGTATTCAGATGGCTCACTCTTAAAGAGCTCCTGCCCAGGCTTCTTAATGCGACCTCTTTCCAAGAACTTCCCACCAAGTATCCCTATGGGAATAGAATTGTAAATAATTAATTGTGCCTTTACTGGGGGGGAAACCACAAAAGAAAAGCCCAAAGACACCCCAAAACAGCTGGTTTGTATTTAAATATCAGTTTTCATCCTTGAGTTTCTTGTCTCGTAATATACTCTCCCCCTCCCTCTCATTGCTAAAAGAACTGTCTCTGCCAGTGTCCGCAGCAACAGTTACATTGTGCATACTCTGTGACATGTCTCATTTGAATGCCTGCCAAACACCTTCCCTTTTTTCCTTTTCTTTAAAATGGGACAGAAATGTGCCTCTTCAAATCGTTCCCATAACCCTGTCGCCAGTCTTGGGACTGACCCTTGAGAAATGTAAGATGCAAAATGTAAGACACAGGCAATTATATTTGAACTGTTAAAGCAAAAAAGAAAAAAGGAAGAAAAAAAAAAACCTTAGGATAGCACAGTCCTATGAAGATCATGAATTCTGGTGCACTGTAATTCTAACTTGTTTTTAAGGGCTTTTGAATTTAAAAAAAAAAAAGTAGGAGTGACATGACACTATCTTCCACATACTGTTCTGCCAATGCAATTTAATTGCAATCTGTTATTTCCTTTGTAAGTTGAGTTTGTCACATTATTTCTTTTCACATTATAATGATTTTATTCGTGCCACTGGAAACTGCACGCGGTGCTCAAGGGTATGTAAGATACTAAAAGGAACATTTCACTTTCCAGTAGTATTTTCTGGTGCACCATGATATCGCACTGCATGTACTAAGCTTTCTAGAAAACAGTCTGTCCCATGTTTAGTTTCATCAGGATATGTGCCCTACAACAACTCTGGAGTGCCTGGGGTTCATTTCCTGTTTGTATTTGAGCTTCCAAGCCAAAAGCCAAAAAGCATACTTTAGTAACATTTAATGATGTCTTACATATTAGGTAGTGATGCAAGTCCAATAAAAATCTGATGAACAGTGTAATAAAATGCCATTTATAGTCAAAATTATAAACGAATGTGAAACTCAAACTACTTATCAAACCAGAGTTTGGATCAGATGTCTGTTTTAATTGCTTTATTAGCACCATAAAAACAAAAGACAAAAAACACACTATGGTAATGGTCAGGTCTAGCTTGAATAAAAACCGATTCAAATCACTAATGTAACTCTAATCTTAACACATTCCTTTTCACCCTGCTATTAAAACAAATATGAAATTTTAGGTTATATAATCCTGGCAACTGTTTGTACCATTTAAACAGAACTGGTCTCTATAAGATTGGAATTTCACTCTTGTGTCTGTATTTATCTGCAATTGTGCACTTAGGTTGGAAACTTACCTTAATACCTCTGTCCCATAATTGTTTTTCAAATGTTACAAGTTCGTACATTTCATGTAGTATAAAGAAAAACAACCAAAAATATCTCATTAGGTTAGAGATTTTACACTGAAACCTGATGAGAAATTTTGATGGAAATCTACAAGAGCCAGGCTCAAAGCACAAAATAAACACCATAACCAAAGACTCTCTTCCATTAAGACCAGATCAGACTCTGCAGGTGTTTGTACAGCTGTTGGCTTGGTCTTACGCTGAGTAAAAAAGGAGTTGTGATCTTCTACACGGGGAGCCAAAGTTCTCATGCTTTGACCCCCATCTGAACAAGTGCTTCAAGATGTCCAGCCCTGTGCATTTCAAATACAGTTTCACAGTGTTACGAATAGTGTGAAGTACTTCTCTGCAACCTTCAGGTTGCTGGACTGAGAAAAGTTAGAGCAACTTTATTGCTTCCATCTTAGGACTGAGATTTGGAACATTTTTACTTGCCAATTTGTATCAATTCATAAAAATAAAAAGGCAAAAATAGCCCTTTGAACCTGTGCACAAAAGGGATGGTCAAGTTGTTATTTTGGGAGCCATTTACTGGTTTAACTCATCACTTCTCTCAGATGTGCTCAACCTTACTCTTTTCCCACCCCATCCACTTCAACACTTTTCCTTCTAGCACATGAATGTCCTTCTTGCTGCCATTTGCGTGCCTTACTCCTTTTTTCTAGCTGCTCTTGTCTGACCTCTGCAAAGCCTTCTCATTCTTAACTTTAAAGAAACACATTCACTTTTCCTTCAGACATGACCAAAATGAGGGAGGGATAGAGAAAGAGAAGAGAAAGGGAGAAGAAAGAAAAGAAAGAAGGTAGGAACAAAGAAACTTCTGCAGTCTCAGACCTCTTTCCAACTGCTGCTCTACCTCCCCCCCACCACCATCCCTACTTCTTATCCTGCCTCTTCATGGCTGTTCTGACTAAACTCTCCACTGGCCAGTTCTTAGCCACATACTGCCACTTCACCTTTCTACCACCTCTGGAAGTCAGCTACTCCATACACTTTAACATCCCAGAAAAGTTAAAAACCCATTTACCGATACTTGCCGTTCATATGCATCTTAAAGCATTTGTTATTGCTGGTTTGCAAACTTGCCCATATATTGTTTCACATTTTGTTTGACTAGCAACGTTCAATGGGCTCCAGGCTGCAATCCCAGCATATATTCTCACTCCAAAATAAAAGGAAGCCAGGGAGCAATCTCTGGCCTGGCACCCATGCTATTGAGAGCCTGACCAACTGACCACATCTGCACTGCACAGTGTGTGGCTCTGGCTCTGCTCTGCGTGATATGTGATACATCTGGGTTCTTAAGACATAGCTATTATTTTCGTGTGTTCAAACTGTTTGAAGGTATGTGAGGGCTGTGCTGCAGTCCAAGAGTGGTGTTTTACAGCATAAAACTGAGGGTATGTATTGCAGCCCCTGAGTGTGACAGAAGGACCTGAATTTTCGAGTGTGCAAAACCTCCTGGGATAGTACTAGATGACTGATAAGGGTGGAACAAGCCAAACCTGGTGCAGCCTTGTCCTTACTGCCTTACAGGAGAGTTTTCTGGAGTTAAGCATCTTCCAGGAGGGGCCCCAGGCTTTCTGGGGCCTTGTCTCGTTGGAATGGTGCAAAGGAGAACCAGGAATGACCAAGCAGTCAACATGTATGTTTGGGGTCCAAGATTCAAACTGTCCCCTGGACTTCTTTAATTTAACAGTGCAGCTGTACCCTTTATGACTCTGGACATAAAGAATGCCAATCAAACATGCCATTCACTAGTGGAGAACTGAGCCTCTTGAGCCACAACAGTAGCATTACATAATATATGCATACATAAATGTATGTATCTTTAGCTGTAATGAAAGAAGTTGCATAAATTACAGGCCACTGGATAGCAGGAAACTAGTAAAACAATGATGACAGAACACTGCTGCCATAAGCAGTGCTAAATCTTGATGTTGCAGTGGGGCAGAGCTAACAGGGAATGCTCACTGAAGCATAGGCAAGTACTCTACACATTTTCAAAACATTTCTCAGGGAATTGCTTGTATTTTAGTTGGGGGTGAGGTCCCTATTTATGCATTCATACTATAGTTGGATACAAGCAGAGATGCCATTAGAAGTTCTTTGCATTGAAAAGGCTCAGGCCTTCCCAAAAACCTACTCATGTGCAAGGCACTCAAAATGACTTAGTAGCACCCCTGGCACAGAAAGAGCTCTCTAGGAATACAGAAGGGTCTAGATATTCACCACACCTCCATTTTTTATGGATGCAATTTTCATCATTGGTCTGAAAAAGATTGACATCAGAAATGATTTTCAGTAAAGGCTTAAGTGTAGGGTCATAAGAATACTTAGTCCTTAACTGTAAGCTGAATAACTGGACCTCAGAAAATCAACTGCTGGCACCAGAGCCTGAAGCAAAGGGGAGTGAACAGTCCTCCCTAGGACAGTCTTTGCTTTAGACAGTGAGCTGGGAGGTTAGCACTGAGCAGAGTGTTACTACTGGTCACCATTGCAGGGTGTACCTGAAATACCACACGAAGGTGCTCTGTGCCAACAAGCTGATATAGGGCAATTCATGCCGTATTAAAAGAGCTAGTCATGAGGTTCCACAAGAGCCTAAAATGGTAACTAAGGAAACCTTCTATTACTCTTTTTCCCTTGTCTTTGAGAGAATGTGATCTCCTGATTTTTTTTTCTTTCTATGGTTTTATCAGAGGCTGACAGCAGCTTTTAAGAGTCAGTCCTTCAACTGCTCATATTAAGAGGTGCCAGAGCATTTCTGGATGTTAACTGCTCTGAAACTGTTGCTGCAGATGTTTTGTGGGCTGCACAGAAATGCACTAATTTCTCAAACAGGGTCATGCTTAGCCAAGGCTTCCCTATCTCTGTGAGTTACAGAATTACTTCCTGACATTATTGCCAGTGCTGTGTCCTTCCATCCAGGTGTGAGACACTCCAAGGAAATAAAAAGATGCTTGAAAATCACAAAGCCTTTCATACCCTCAGTTGGAGGCAGTCTACAACAGACAACAGTAGTCAAAAGGTCACAACATTGGGGGACCACACTCCAGCAATAGGATAAATGTGATCAAGCAACTGAAAAGTAACAAATCATTCATCACTTAAACACTGGTAGTCTGGCTCTTAAAATTCAGTTCAGTATTACACACACATACAGACACTAGCACAGGGCAATCTTCACTCTTTATATGCTTTACACTACATGATTAATGATAAAGTATGTTAAAAAATGACAGCAGTTTTGGCTTCATGAGCTGTTTCTATACAATGGATTCTATATAGGTATCACAACACCATAACACAATCTTGCAAAGCAAAGGATTTACTCTTTCATTCTTGATGTCTTATATTTCCTGTCCCTATTTATCATCAGTTACAATACAATTCCTGTATGTTATCCACAACAAAAGCAAATGTTTAAAGGCCAAATTTGCAAATTAAAATGTAATAAAAGTTCTAATGCATTAAACTTCCAGTTCCCAAAGGATATTGTGAAGTACTGTCATACAATGAACAGCGTTATTCTGAGTGATGAAGATTATAAATTACTATGACATACAACTATGCAAGATAATGCAGTAGACCTGCTGATGTAATTCCCATTGCATTTAAAAATCCACATCTCTGCTTCTGCTAGTGGTGAGTCTGGCCAAAATGTTTACTGTAAATTGTAATCAAATGAGCAAGGCAACTGAGACTGATTGCAAGACATTACTACATTTTACCTGTGTTTCGCTGTATGTGTTCAAAAACTGAAATGGTGTCATCACTGAGGAAGTAAGAAATAATGAATTTCCGATCCTTGTCAATAGGACTATCTGTGATGAGTTTGGCAAGAAAGCGCAGTATGTTACTTTCCTTTCCACTTCTAAAAAGTAAAAGGAGAGGTAAGAAATCAAAAACAGAGCATGAGAAAAGTTTTTGTCACTAAAAGACACATTCTCCTGAGTTTTGTAACATGCATTAATTGTGTTATTCCTGGACCAAGAAGGGAAATAGCATAAGATTCCCTACCTTGTCAAAAACCATTTTCAGCTTAAATTAACAGAACCAGTTAGAGTCAGCCAGATAGAAAGGAATCATTTTCAGGAGAAAATTACTTCTCTGCCACAGGTAGGGAATGAATTTGTATTCAAATTCAGTTGCAAATCAAGCAGCAAGTTTCTTTCCAGAAAATGTATAAAGGAAGAACACATTTAGGTATGTATATTTTCAAATCAAATTCTGAATAGCAATACATACTAGGATTATCTCCACAAAATCAGGCCCACCAGATGATCTTACCAGTTGGATATTTGTTAAGTGATTGTCTTTTAAATGATTTACAGTACCACTATATACATTATCAATACATTCCCAAGCCTTTTTCTGTTAGTTTTCTTCTTTTACAGAGGTTCTGCAGGTGAATCTCTAGCATGTGACTTTGCTTTCTGCTTAGGCTTTGACAACCACTGCCTGACAAACCATTTCATGATGAAAAGTAAAGGGTTAATACTTTAATATTGCTACAGTAAACTGCATGACATTCAGCAGACAAAAAAAAGTAAATGCTAGAAAGTCAATCAGAAAAACAAGTCACTGTTGCACTGCTGAAGCATACAGAATTCCTGACTAATTCCTGGACTAAGACTTCCATCAAACTCCCACTGAAGACAGCAGAAAGGAAGGTGGTAGGGGGTGGTAGGGTCATAATATTTCCCTTCTCAAAAGAGAAATTTTGCTGAGTTTGGAGAAAATCGGAGTACCATGTTATTAAACCAGTCCTCAGCTGTATTTTGCTGAAAAAAATGACATCCTTACTTAACACTTCTCTCCTTCACAAAAAGACACAATTTAAAAAGTTGGAATTATTTTTCACTGAAATACCTGTCTTTCTCCATGAATTTCTTGAAATCTTTCTGGGGAGGCTTGGGAAGCAGACCCATACAGGAGCACAGAGAATCCTCTTCGGAACCAAATCCAGTATAAGGAGGAAACGTTTTTTCTGGTTTTGGAGGTGGTGGAGCCTTATATGAAACTGGAGTGAAATCCTCTACAACAAAGACAGCAAGAGTTATTTATTACTGTCCTGATGAAGCCATTCTACTAAGGATTTAAACTTCCAATATGAATACTTATTAGCCTATTTCTGTAACAGAGCACTGATCAAAGTCAAACCAGGATCCCTCCTACTGTTACAGGGTAGAAAAAGACTCCATAGAATCCAACAGTGAAATTATTGTTTCTTCAAGGGTTTCAGGATTTCATCTATAATCTTAAAATGTTTGACAAATATCATTAAGATACACAGGCAAAAGGAAAGATAAATATAGTTTCAAAATGGGATAAAATAATAAAATAAAATTTCTAAATTAATTTTTTTGTTTTATCCTTTGAGACAACATGATTAAGTAAATACTTGGCTTATGCGTTTCCTGCTCTCTCCTTTTTGCCAGAGGAAAACAAATACATAAATAAATAAAATTTTATTCATTATTTAAATCATACATATATGAGAAGAATGTGGTACACTGAAGCCAAGAGCTTCAGTCCACATCTCACTTTATGCAGAGTTTTGGAAGCTTGTTTTTACTCATCTTCCCCAGTCTCAAGTCTTTTGTTGCAGTGATCAATTGTCCTGACTCTCCCAGATACACAGCAGGAGCTCTCCTGACCCACCAGAGACATGTCTGGTCAGGGACCTTCACTCACTTCCCAGAGGGGTTGCTCCCAAAGGCTGCTGCCCTATGGTCCCTCCTTACTCCTCTCTTGGTGATAATCTTGCTGTACCAGTTGGCCCCCTGTTGCTTTCCTGCACTGCTCTTTTGCTGCCACTAGGTTTCATATAAAACTTCAACAGAGTAATACAGTCTGCTGGTTAAATAAGGTTAATGGAAAATGGAAAAGGTGAGAGGAAAAAGGTAACTTGTATATGGGAGAAAGTCAGTGGGCAGACCTGAGGCAAATGAAGACAAAAATCATAGGAACGCAGGATAATTCAGGTTGGATGGGACCTCAGGAGGTCTCTAGTGTGGTCTCCTGCTTGGGACAGGGTCAGCCCCAGGCCAGACCAGGCTGCTCAAGGCTGTGTCCAGTTGGGGCTTGACACCTCCCAGGATGAAGCCTGCACAGCCTGCCCTGGCAGCCTGCCCCAGGGAGGAAAGTTCTTCCTGATATTCAACTCTGAGCCTCTTGTTTCCACTAAAGCATGTTGTTTCGTGCCCTCCTGCTGTGTATCCCTGTGAAGAGCCAGGCTGCTTGGTCTCAGCAACTTCCCCGTGCATGGGTGCAGGCGGCTGCTCGGGGCCCTTCCTGAGCTGAGCAAGCCTCGCTCCCTGTGGCATTCCTCAGCCCTGACCATACTGGGGCCTCCCCTGAACTCGCCCTGGCATGTCCATGTCTTTCCTGTCCTGGCAAACACAAAAGGGGACACAGTACCTTGATGAGGTCTAACGAGTACTAGGCAGAGGGGGACAGTCACTTTCCTTGCCTACTTTTTGGGCAGCCCAGGCTTCAGCTAGACCTCTATGCTGTGTTCCCAAGCTCAGCTTGCTGACCCTCCAACCCACAGGGCCCTTCCTGCACTGACATGGGTGCAATGAGAAGGTCAGAGCAAACTGCAGTCCAACTGGTGCGGCACTGCCTGTGTGAAGCTGCATCACCTCCACACCTGGGTGGGCTGGAGATGCTGCCTTGAAGAACAGAGAGCTGGCTGAGCATATTGGGTTTGCATGGCAAGGTTTTGGTAGCAGGGGGGCTACAGAGGTGGCTTCTGTGAGAAGCTGCTAGAAGCTTCCCATTTGTCCAACAGAGCCGATGCCAGCCAGCTCCAAGATGGACCCACAGCTGGCAAAGGAGGAGCCCATCATCCATGGTGGTAACATCTCTGGGATAACATAGTTAAGAAGGGGAAAAAAATGGGAGCAATTTTTGCAGCCAGAGAGGAGTGAGAAAATATGAGAGAAACAACTCTGCAGACACCAAGGTCAGTGAAGAAGAAGAGAGAGGAGGTGCTCCAGGCACTGGAGCAGAGATTCCCCTGTAGCCCATGGAGAAGACCATGATGAGGCAGGCTGTCCCCCTGCAGCCCATGGAGGATGATGGTGGTGCAGATATCCACCTGCAGCCTGTGGAGGACCCCACGCCCGATGCACCTGAAGAAGGCTGTGACCCTGTGGGAAGCCTGCGTTGGAGCAAGCTCCTGGCAGGACCTGTGGCCCCATGGAGAAAGGAGCCCATGTTGGAGCAGGTTTGCTGGCAGGACTTGTGATCCCATGGGGGACACATGCTGGAGCAGTTTGTGAAGAACTGCAGCCCATGAGAAGGACTCACGTTGGAGAAGTTGGTGGAGGACTGTCTCCCGTGGGAGGGACCCCATGCTGGAGCAGTTGAAGAATGTGAGGAGTCCTCCCCCTGAGGAGGAAGGAGCAGCAGAGGCAATGTGTGATGAACTGACCACAACCCCCATTCCCCGTTCCCCTGTGCTGCTCAGGGGGAGGAGGTAGAGAAATTGGGATTGAAGTTGAGCCTGGGAAGAAGGGGTGGGGGGGAGGTGTTTTAAGATTTGGTTTTATTTCTTATTCCTCTATTCTGTTCGGTAATAAATTAGTTGAATTTTTTCTAAGTTGAGTCTGTTTTGCCCGTGACAGTAATTGGTGAGTGATCTCTCCCTGCCCTTATCTTAACCCACGAGCCTTTCACCATATTTTCTCTCCCCTGCCCAGCTGAAAAGGGAGGTGATAGAGTGGCTTTGGGGGGCACCTGGCCTCCAGCCAGGGTCAACTTGCCACACTGTGTTAGGAAGTGCAAGACAAACACATGAGGCAAACTAGCTAAGTGACCAGTGTATAGAAGTGGAGCCCATGAAATAAACATTTTTTCTTTAAAACTTAACTTTTCTACCCAGCACTGAGGAGAGATGAATAATCTAAACTTGTAGCATGGGTTTTAGTGCAAATAGAGGAGAATGACAAAACTGCTGTCACTTGGAACATTTTCTGAATTGGTTAAAGTGTTTCAAACATGGCTATATCCAAAGATCAAAGCAACATACTCTCTCAAAATCTGACTTGCCTAACAGCAGTATGATGTTGAAAAATATAGAAAAAATTCAGATGCCCAAGTTTTTCTTTAACTTGAAAACAAAATGAAATCTCCCTTGGCCTTTACCTCTTGGAAGAACATGGTCTGACTTGAAAAGCTAATCCTTCACCCACATCAGTCACAAGGGGGGTTTGCAAAACCATGCCAACATTTTCTTCCATAAAAACTAAAGGTGCTCTTTCTGTGATTCAGAAGTAAAAAGCCAAGCCCACATGCAAAATAAAAGTCCATTCAGAAATTTTCCAAGCGATTTTCACCATGGAAGAGTAAGTGTACCTGTAAACATGCACCAAAATATCATATTCTAAATATTGTTTGTGAGAAATTTGCCTCTCGAGACGCTTTCCGTGTGCCATCTTGCGTAACTGACGCGCGCAATTCTTGTTGCAACGAACGCGGAGTGTGCAAACCGACACGTGCGGATGACGGAGAGAACCCCCCACAGGTGCGGAGCTCACTCACGGCGTGACGGAAGGAGCCGCGGGCGGTTCCCGCGCTCCCACAGCGCCACCTAGTGCCCGCGCGGCAGGGCAGGCGGGCGGGTAACGACCGCGCCGCTCCCGGCACCCAGCGCCAGACTCGGGCTCTGCTAATTAAGGGCTCGATGCTGTTTATCAACCTTAATTTTTATTTTATTTTTTCATTACGCGCTGTGTTAATCTGCACTGATATTTTCTCCCTCAAAGTCTGGAGGTTTGTACCAGCATATTTTAGCAGAAACAAACCCCCTCCTCTTTGCACAGTTTGCAAACAATACACTGCCTGGCAAAAGAGTTTGGGAAGCCAGGGTGTTCAGTTGCACCGATAAACTCAAAAGACGAGCTAAGGTGTTTACATGCAGGCACAGCGTATGCACATTAACACTCACGCGTAAGGCACTGATTAAGAAATGCTAAAGCATTTCCCTTTGTATGTACTTCAGCACATATGGATGAAAGTTAGATATATAAACTAAAAGGAAACTACAAATTAAGAGGCATATTGTGTTAGTCCCAAAGAGTATATTAAATCGCTCATAACCCAAGCTTGGGGTAAACAAAGTCCAAAGACAAGTTCGGTGCTTTGGTTCCCATACTTTCCCCGATGTAAAATGACCTCACTTCAGATTCACTGAAGAGAGCAACACAAACATCCAGCCTTGTGCCACCTACAGTTTCCAGGATTTTAAAGGATTATATATTCAGATTGTCTCCTGTGAAATTGCCATGAGGAAATACAGTTTACGAAATTAGTTAAAAACTAATTTCTGCAATTTTGGAATAGCCAGCTCGGTGCAGTAGACTAATAGCTATACCCGAGCTCAAAACTTGTTTCATCTTTGCTTTGCCACACGCCATTAGGGTAGAATCAGACAACTTGCACTTACACATAAAACGCACTCCTCTCAAGGTCAGCATTCTTTCTTAAGAAAATTTCCTTTGTCCCATCTGGAAAAGGAATCAATGCTCTGTTCTTCGAGGCTGTAACATTTTCAGTGTGAATTTACAGTGGGTAGAGGGTAAATTGAAAGTCCAGGATTACAAATTTCTACTTCCAGGAAGAACAGCACAGATATTTTCCTCTTGGACAGTTTCACCCCTTGTTATTGTCTCATTTGATGCCCAGTGGGTGATGGGGTGGCACTAGGGGGTTTATTTCACCTAGTCTATCAAACATGTATCACATACCAGTAACTTTTTCTCACAACATCAAAACCTCAGTGAGATTTGAACAAGCACTGGGAACAGGAAGAAAGAAAACAGCTCCAGCCACATCTTTAGCATATAAACAATTTGAAGATAGCGTAGCCTTTTTAGTAAGAAAAACTAAATTCCTCCAGAAGAATTTGTTGTCACAGAGGCAGCATTAAACCAGCTCGAATGAGCTTGTCTGCTTTCAGTTTCAATATACACTGTAAGATTTTGGCATACATTGTAAGATTACCTTCTGCCCTCAAAGAACTACAGGAAAACCCTCATGTGTTAGATAAAACCATGTTTCAAGGAAGAGTCAAATGCTACGTATTTTGGATTAGAGCGATAACCATAGTGAATATCAGTATATAGCAGGTAGGCAAGAAATTCTACCTTCAGAGGAAGAGCACAGACACCTCTGAGCATTACAGTCAAGAAAAGGAGAGAGAAAACCTGTTGGACAATATAAGAGGTGGCAATAACTTGGAAGGATGACATTGTTAACGTGATGTTCTCTATACATTAGAGGAGATGTATAACAAACAGCCGAGATCTGGTTTTTGTGAGAGTCTGTTTCACAATTTAGGCAAGAGGTAAAATAAGAAGGCAATACCACCATCTTCACACTTTTTATATGCAGGATTAAAGAAAATCTAGTGCTCAGAGAATCATCCATGCAGCTAAAACATGACGGTGTTTATTCCAATTCAAAGAAAATCACCTTTTACAGAGTCTTACTTCATGATTATTCCAGTTACCTGAGGAAAAAAGGCATCTGTAAATGCACAAAGTATATTTAGAAGCCGCTGCTGAGTCTCCACCACATGTAGTGGAGAGGTTAGACGCCAGAGAGACTCTGATCTCTGGTGAGTCTAGTGAAAATTGGCAGCAGGCTTTAATGCCCCCACTGAGGGAAAAGCAAGAAGTCAGCTGTTATCCAGCAGCAGCTGCCTGGCCAAAAGCACACATGTACCGGCCAGCCTATCACCCCGCACGCCGCTCTGCCCAGGCAGCAGGTCAGAGACGGAGCCTGAGAAATGAGGGGGTGGGAGGGTGAGGAGAGCTGGGACAGGAGAGGGATCGCAGGGTGCTGTGAAAAGGCGTAACAGGCTTGGGAGGTGCCGGGACATTGAGTAAAAATCAGTAGGAAACTAGATTTTACTGGGTTTGTTCCTTCAGGAACAATCTGTTATTTAAAAAAGAACACTTTATGTTCAACTCTATGCTTTATACTCAACCCTGCGCTGAGATACTGTTTTTAGTGAGAAGAACAAGTATCAGCTCTCCCCCCACTGCACATCAGTGTATTTCATGTTTCAGCTGGGTGACCACAACATCTACATGGCTATAGAATATTTTTCTCCTCCTCTGAGGCTGCACTAGCAAGTCTGGACAGATAATATCACACATTAAGGCATTTTCTCTTGCATTCATAGCACTGCTAGGTGACAGTAATGTCATTAGCTTCCTATTGAAGGGCATAAGCTATTGTTTACCCATGGAAAAGCTCTCCTTTGTTTTTCACAAACAGTATAAAGAGTAAAACAGGCAAAAACAACATTGGAAATATATCAAGCACTTCAAGGGAAATCTAAACTGCCCTTAATTCTCCTAAAGGGCAAATTCCACTGGCAAGCAACTTATACTGAAACTGCAGAGTCAAAAATAAATGTCGGCCCCTTTAATGGCTTTGGCAGAAGAGTATAAATCGAAGGGGAGTAATGTGAAAACACAATAACAAACAGCTGGATTGATGCCGTGAGGTGCTGAGCACTGTGCCTTGATGTAAGAACTAATTTATCCACTTGCTTACTCTTACTCAAGTAAATGGTCTCCCTGGATTCAAACTGCAATTAAGCACGTTTCAGTGTTTAATTGGATGGGAGCAGAATGCCGGGCACTTTGTGGGACTGAGCCCACTGAGAGTACCTTGTACATCCACCAGACACAAAGAAAATTTGTAACTCACTAAGAATAAAAGGTGAGCCCTCAGCTTTTCTCTCTCAAAACCTGCTTCTAAGCAAAAAACTACCCTGATTCTACTTCTAGTCCCTTCTAGTAAAAAAAGTCATACCTACATTTTTTCAGTCCTGACAGGGAAAACAGGAAAGAATTTTAAAACAAATTGTCAGAATCTCTCAGCTCTAAGAAGGTGTGTATTTTCTGTGAACAAGACAGGCTGCATTAAGATGGATGTTTTTTGTGTGTTAGCCACAGTCTCTGCCATCGTGTATTCTTAAAGGTCTGTACAAAATGCTTTCCAGTTCCCCAAAGGTCTCAGCCAGAGCTGAGACCACACATCTTCCTATGTTTCATGTTAAGGAGGCAGAGAAACTGGAGAGAGCACTGAGAAAAAAACAGAAAAATTACCATAGATATAAAAGAATGGACTATAGAGAAAGACTGAAAGGTTTCCCCTAGCAGCAGATGGCCTGGGAGGTGGGTAGGGTGGTAAGATAGTGTATTGGAATAGTGTTCAAATACATACACAGGGCTGTTATAAAAAGATGATGCTGAGAAGTTGTTCTCCTTGTCCAACAAAGGTAAGACAAAAAAGTTACTCTCTCAGTTTACACAAACCGGCTTCAACGTAGCTATTAAGCAGAATTTCTAACTATGAGGTTAGGACAAGATACCTCAGGAGGCAAAGAAATCTCCTCTACTGGAGGATGCTGTTAAAAGGCTATACAAATGTCAGTCAGTGACAATCTGTGTATATCCTGCCTCAGAACAATGGGAATAGACTGGATCACCTATGGTCCCAATTTTCTAGAATTCTGCACATCAGCAACTTCTGACTCCTCCTAACTTGCAAATCACCTAACTTTAACATCCAAAGACATAACCAGTAATTACTGAACCAGCATTATAGGAGGGGAAGAGCCTTTGTGTTTGCGTGACACTTGGTTGCACTCCCTGGTTGATACAGAATGGTCAGCTGCATTTCATTTATTGCCTGCCATGAGTAAGAAATCCCCATTCACTGTTCCAGGATATTTTGCTCAGGCACAGGATATTGCTGCCAAACAGCAGCAGCACTCTTGGCTGAAAAAATTCTCAGGGAAGAACCCCCTGTTTTGCATCCAGACTTAGACTCACTATTATTATCAATAATACTATGGTTATTGAATATGGATTCCTCACACACTGGCTAGTACAAGAAAAGATTTATTTTGGTACAGATATGCCAAGCTGTTATTTAAAAAGTCCTAAGGAGACGTGTTTTGCCAACTAAGAAATTTAGTGTTGTAATGGCAGCGCTACATCATTTAATTCCCCCAAAGCAACAGACAAGCTTTGATCCAAAAACTACACTCTATCCGATCACAAGTTGAGCTGAAAGAAATAGTCTACCCCAGTATTTTGTTTCATAATGTCAGAGAAAGGCCATAGTAGGACTCTTCCAACCATCTCTGAACAGTCAGACACTGAGCTATATTTATTGAGTGAATAAACTGCCAGAAATTAACTGAGCTGTTATTGCAGGAAGATGTCCATAACAGAACCATTAGCAAGTTTGACTGAGGGAATTCAAAGACAGACAAACGAAAAGTCCCTATTGTTATACATTTCCAAAATGCTTTTCCATTATGGCCATAGTTGCTAAATGTTTCCAGAATTCAGTGCTGAAACTTCACAGGATACGTACTCTAATGGTCCAGAATACATGCAACTGCATTGTAAAAACCAATAATGTGATAGACTACTACTGTTGTGTCAGAAAATCTTATTATGTGAGGATTCTGACATCCATATAAAATGAAGCATAGTATAATGGCGAATAATTGAGCTCATTCTACTTACCCACTCACTACATGCTCTATTATTTTCTGACTGCAAACACAGCTATCGGAATGGGAGGGGGAAGGAGAGAAGATGACTTGACAGTCTATCCGTATGACTATTTTGTCATTCTGATTGTAAAACAGAGGCAGTTAGGAACAGAACATGTATACTACGTGTTAGTTTTCAATGGAGTAACATATAAGAAAGCCCTTCTGGATCACCTGCAAAATTACTGCTTTCCCACTAACAGCCTACAACAGATTGTTATTGCTAAAGGTTTTAATGAACGTGTTTTGTCAGTAATAAAATTCGAAGACAGCTCTGTCAAACTCAGAAGTATAAAAAGGCTCATAAGGAAAGGATAATTATCACTACTTACTGATTCCGTACTTTGTCCTGTAATATTCTTTAGTGAATTCATCACAATCACAGAGTGTTATCTTCCTTCCCCAAACATTAATTACTGCCCCTATTTTCAGGTCACTGTCTCTGTAAAATTCTGGATTCACTGCTCCTGTCTAATAAAAGAGGGAACATTTATACAGCAGCCCTATAAATCTCAGAATCCTAGAACTTTTCTTAAAATTTAGGTCATTAAGTGCATTTGATTTAAAATACAACCTTCATAGTCCATTTGCAAGTATTTTGTACGCCATGCTAAGCTACCTCACTTTCACAAATGCAGAATTTACATACAGTAAATCTCAGTAGTTTTCATTTGAGCTATTCTCCAGTGGCAAAACAATTTTATAAATAACTCTTTTTGTTGTAGAAGATAACAAACACAGAAATTACAAAAACTACTATAAAGACATTCAACAGCTGGATGCATTCAAAAACATCTAACCTTACGATTGTCCAGAATGTAATGGCCTCTGTTTCCTACTAACTTTCCAAACACATTGAGAACAGTACGACTGGTGATTGTGCCCGGCTGATACAGCCCGGTGGGAGCATACTGCAAGAAAAGAGACCAACTCTTAAGAAATGCAGTTAACAGTGGAAAAAGAGAACTCAGTTACCTTAGAACTAGCAGGTTTTTTTACAGACTGACTGTTATGTAGTATTTTCTTAGGAGAATTTTTAGTAAATTCTAAGGCAAGATTACACCTCCGAACCTAAAAGCCAGTCTATATGTCAAAACTCAGTATGTGTGCCAGAAGAAGCATTCAGAAGTCAAGAGTAAAGTCTCCTTTTTCTTGGAAGCAACAGAAAGCAAAGGTCAGAACATCCAAAGTATCACATCCTTGTCAACATCTGCTCTAAAGGCTATTATTTTGATCAGTAATAATTGTAAAAACATACAAAAGAACCACCCAGGGTTGGTTCTACTGAGCTAACCACCGCACAAATACAGGGGATTCAAGTCAGCATGATTCTATTGGCAATATTGTTAGCATTTTTGTTTCTTTTTTAAGTCTCAAAATTACAATAGTAATTCATCCCAGTATTATCAAATGTAATATGCAAACAGATTACATTTTTTAAAATTATGAACAAGCTGCTGACGCAGCCTAACCAAAGTGGGTTATTTTGTTATACCACTTTCCCTGACACCACAACTTCTGACTGACCTTCACTACTGTCCTTCTCAAAATTTCCACTGAATTCAGAGGAAGATGACAGCCCTTAAAAGTACAACATGCACTTCAGTGGTAGAAGGGGTCTGTTAACATAGAGACACTGCTAAATCAGCATCTCAGAACATAGGATGCAACAAGGTGAGAAAAGTGCGTTATTTTGCTGTTAGGTTTTTACTACAAAATCTCATGTTCATCTATGGCATAATAGATTGCCAGTATGAGAAGGAAAGGAGGGAGAAGGTTCCCCAGTGTTTTACTCCATCTGTGGATTGACTGTTATTATATCATCAGAATCTGTCTAGAGTGATACAGAAGTGTATCCAGCTCGTTAATTTTATAATCATAATAGGTTACAGAGGACTCAAACCCCTTGAAGATTTCTCTGAGAGGAGCCTTCTCAAATAAGCATATGATTAATGCCTGACAAAGCTTATTCATGGAATCCTATTGATATTAACTAGCTTTGCATAAGGAAATCGAGAAACTCAGTTTTAAGAAATCACTCAGATTTGCTGCAAAGAAGTAATATTATGGAATACTAAAACTGGACTTTTCCAAAGGTTCCAAATATAAATCATATGGATCAAATCTGAATTCACCTCAGTTTTACATTAGTTTATCTATCAATACTAATTAATTTTCTGGACTTCCATTACTGCAGAGCTTCATTAATACATTTATCTTAATACACTAAAATGGGAGAAAGGAAATCATAGGATATCTTTCTGCCTAAATTTTCTCTCCTTTTAATTTAAGTATGACAAGCCTAAACTTATTTTTTCCATCACTTATTAAGTTATTATATGAATGTGTGCAAAACCTAAATAGTGCAATTATGATTAATACTCTGATAACACTTTCTAAATATCATTACAATCCTAATACAGGATTTTCAAAACAAGGCATTTAATATTTCTTAATTAGTGGAAGAATTTGAAATAAGCTGTAATTTTCATTCCTTACCTTTGGAAGCTTATCTCTTCTGAGGAAAAGTGGAACTGCATCCCGGCCCGAGTTTACTGGTGTAATTTCTTTTATATCAATAGTATCATCTGACAAATAATAGTGCAGAACAAGTTCCCGTGGGTCATGAAACATGGATTCTGAGTCATCCCACACACAGAAAAAACGCAAAACATGTCCATCATGCTCCAGAAATTGTTTCAAAGTGTCAATGCGCTCATAAGGGCGCAATGGCTTCATACTATCCAGAATCTGCAAAGAAAGGAGAAATTAATTATTTGCTCTTAAAAACAGGATACCAAACTGCAGGGTACCATCTACTCTTAGAACATGCTTTTGGGATTTTCAAATAACACCACACAATTACCATGCATGAAACACTATTTATGCCATTACCAAAGAACTATTTACAGAGTTGTTGTGCCCTCAGAAGATAAAGGAAAACAATTTTGTATTGGTTTTGATCCTTGTTTTTCTTGCAATAAGGTCCTTCAGCTCCAAGAGTTGTTAAATTATTTATAGCACAGCTTACGTTTTCAACAAATTGCCTATGGTAATCGGATGACTACAACTCCAAATAGCATCACCCTTCCTGATTTACTTCCTTAAAAATTATTTTTTATAAATGATGTGATATAAATAATTAATTCTTCCTTTTCCCTTTGGTGTTTTCTTTCTTATAGCTTTAAAACGTAGTTAATCAACTTTTGATTCATGTCATACAGTTGGCAGGTACTGGGTATGTATGCTCTCCTCTCAAATATACACCCATAGGTCTGAAAAGGAATATCAGATCTCCAACTAAAGATATATTCCAGCTGATGTGATCTATGACAAGATGCTGTCTACAGTCATGGTTGCTGCAAAACCAGTAGCACTGCATTAAATTGGATCCCAGGATGATGATCCAATCTGAGGACTGCATTTGCATACTGCAAGTTACAGTGACATATATAAATGATGACCTGGACTGGGTCATGAACATGAAGTCAAAAGCCATCATGTCCAAAGTGGGTTAAAGGGGCAAGACAGTCTTTTTAACCTACAAATTGCTTCCAAAGAAAAATGGTGACAGGTATCAATGAGACAATGTAAGCTGAACTGTCTGAAGAGAAAGAACTGTTGACTATGGGCAGTTTGTATCATTGTCTAAATTTCTATTTATCCACTGATACCTCTTCTGGCCTTAAAAACCTGAGAGGGAAAAGGCCCATTTTTTCAGAGCACCAAAACTTAAAATAAGGAGAGCAGAACCAGGTTTTGCCTGCCAATGTCCCTGCTGATCTGAAACACTCTTTCCACTTCAGGCATCATCATGCTCATATGCTACAACTCAGGTATTTACAATCCCAGTACTATCTTTCCTCCTTCCTGACCCTTGAAGATGTCATGAGCAACCAAATACAGCCACAGAGCCAGATAACATCATCATCCATGGCATATCATCTCCAACAATACAAAAATATGATTCTAAGGGGTTTGCTACATTTTTCATTGATCTCATTTTCTATCTCATCATATTCCTTACTTTCCTCCATACCTTCATTTTCTGGCCATCTATTAGGAGTCTGGTGCAATCCAATTTAATTTTGCTCAAAGCAGTCCATAACAATAATAAATAAAAAAATTACCTTCCACAAATTAGTCACGGGAAAGTGAGAGCATAAAGCAGCCAGAATTTTCTAGATAACTTTTCTGTAACTTCTCAACAATCGAGAATATTAAGACATAGACTTCAGTAATTTTAATCTTCTGATGCTCTTATTTCTCAAACCTCTTTTTCCCCTCTCTATTCTCTTTAGGCACACAATATGCACAATATTTGAATGTTTTGCTTGTTGTTTTTACAAAAAAAATATCCAAGATTATGGAGTATCATATATAATGTTGACACAGTCTGCCAATACCAAGACAACTCAGCGTGTGTTAAGACACACTTGTTACCTACAAGGCCTGAGTAAGGGAAAAGCAACCCATGGCAAGCTTGAGTCACCCCTATGCAGACCCAGGAGACGTATTACAAATACGGCTTTTCACTGGGGGACTGCAAAGTGCCTGAAAGCATGAATGAAATGAAACCAACACGTCAGACTGAGACAGTGCCTCAAAGACATGCAAAAGGTCCTACACATCTCAGTCATAATTACCTTCCATTTTTGCTGCTAGAGAGCTGCAGCCGTTGTCTCAATAGGAGGATTAAGTTGAATGCAACAGACACGTGTAGTATTTGTTGCTTTCAGAGTACTAGGCTGGATCTATCACAACAGACTGCGTATCGTGGGCCAACAGTCCTAACAGTCAGGTCAAAAGAAAAATACAGTGCCATTTGCACTCATATTGATCAAGAAAAACAGAAGTGAAAGAAATTGTGATTATCCCCTACAGAAAACATCACTTCCACTACTATTGCCAGAGAAAAGACCTCAAATCCTGCAGAGAGGAATCCACGTAGCATTTAGGAGCTGCGAGTGAGATTTTTGGAGGAGATGTGTATGTGTTCCCATATACTCATAAAAGAGGGAACTGCATTCAAATAAAATCTCACAAGTCTTCAAACTGCAGAGTGCTGGGTTCTTTGTGGCCACAGAACTTGCTTTACACATGCAAAGAGCTGTTAATAACATGTGGGGTAGAGATGAAGGATGACATGAATAGACCAAGTAAGTGAGTCTGCAGGAAGCCATGGATGTGCTTGAACCACAATTCCAATTAGATCTTTCTTTAAATGCTTTAAAAGTGTTTATCATCATTAAATTAGTTCAAGCAAAATCATAAGTAGAACATATAACGGGTCCTTTTTTTTTTCTTTTCTGTTTAAAACGGAAAGGTTTATTTTATTTTTACCAATTAATTTTGTTCTGTTTACAAAGGTGTGTGAACGCATCAAGAGAAAATCAGTTATATTTGGGACTTAGTAACAAATAATAACTGTTATAGTAAATGTTAGTACAACGAGCCATGTAACAAAATTTTTTAAAGCAAGTTTTCTCTTGCAATTTATTATGTTGAAATAGCTACCTCTACATACTTTCTATTTGCTATTATAGAAATATTTTATAAAATGCATATCACTAATAGCAATGGCACTTTTATTAAAATCAAGTTTTCACTATTGCTGCCTCATCTGACCTTTTGCCGCTCTTTGGTATATGGGTCATCTGGACGATCTGTAGGAGTATTTAATCTAACTCCCATCTTCCTCAGGAAATTTTTTGTAAATTGGTCACAGTCTACAATCTTATATCTTCGGGCATAAAGGATTACTTCTATGTTGATATTGAAATGATCTATAGTATAGAACTGGTCATCATGAGGTGGTGGAAGTGGAATCCGATGCCGTCGAACAATAGTTCCTGTAAAAGAATAAGAACAAATTCATAGAGTGAATATCCTTTGCTCTAAGGATCACTTTACAGACTTGCTAATTTTCTATGTTGATATGACCAAAATAGATGAAGCCATATAGGACAAACAAAATTATCCTTCATTCAGCAAAAGAACTATTAGGTAAGAGGATCCTTTTTATTAACAACAATATTTTACACCTAGCATCAGAACCTCAAGTTCTAGTATTTGACTGAAGCCAATACAGAAAATTACCACCTTCTGGAGCAAAAAGGAAACCACTGGAATAAATTCACATTTGTTGGTGCAAACATAGCGGGTTAGTAGTTTTTCAATGAGAATAGCAAAGACATTGCTCTCACTAAGAGGAGACGTCTTTTCCAATTTTTCTGAAAAGCAATAGTAGTCTTCAGTACTCATTAGTATCATTCATTTTTCTTTTTTTAAAAAATACACAAAAGTTGTGCAAAAAGGATGTGGTGGGGTGCATGGGAGGGGCAAGATTTCTCCATATGCTCTGCAGGGTGAGGAGAGCCATATGTAACTAAGGTTAGAGAAAAAACCTGCCCTACCAAGGCAAAAAGTGTGACCTACCATGCATGGAGGCAGGCACATTCAACTGAACTTCCTTAGTCTAACAGGAACACTTTTCAAAGATTCAACAATGTAAAATGTATCCTTTACATGTGTTGATCAGGCACAGTGATACCTAATAAAAGCAGATAATATCTTTACTGGAAACACTGGATTTTACTGATCAAACACTGGAACAGGCTGCCCAAAAATGTTGTGAAGTCTCCATTCTTGGACATACTTAAAACTCAACTGGATATGGCCCTGGATATCTGACTCTAGCTGATTCTGCTTGGAGCAAGGGGGTGGTCTACAGAATCTTAAGATATTCCTCCCAACCTCAGTGATTTTGTGATACTACAAGTATTTTAGAAGCAACTTAGAAGCTACAGCCTCAGTAGTTTAAGTAAGTATGTAATGCATACATTAAAGAAAGGTATGCAGCTGCATGTATGACAAGCTATGATTTATTCTGGGTGAAGTTAGAGTTCACAAAGAACAGCACATCGGCATAGCTGGGACTAAACTCTTTTTTTCAACGTTATGACAAAACAAAAAGGACAACAGTGAAAGTTTTGCCACATCAATACCTTAGTATAGTTGTGTGAATATACTCTGCAGAGAATAAAAAGAGGGTCCAGTCTTCAACCTCAGGCTTTTTGCTGTGCTTACCAACCCAGACACCTCTGTAACACCAGCTTTATAATGCAGATACTCACTGGCTAAGACCAAACAGGAACCACTAACCCATACTATTATAATAATTCCGTGCCACCACAGGTTCCCAACAGTTTAAAATTACAGTAATTATAAAAGGTGCAACTTTAAGACAACTACAGTAAACACACAAAAATTCCAAAACTAAAAATAGTTCCAGTACTAACCTACTACTACAATAATAGTTTATTAGACACAATTATCTAAAGGTCTGTATCATTATCTCTCACTACAGAACTGGATCACTTCCCAGTGCCCTTCAGCTGTGCATCTGGTAGTGTTTCCCACTGAGTCCTGTTTGATGCTTTTCCAGCACCACTATTTTGTTTTGGGGATAGGCGGGGGTGGAGGGGGGGCCTGGGGAGAGAGGGTATGAAGAGAGGCAGAGGAGGAGGGAGAAAGATATCACTGTGTGGTTTTGTTTGGCGTTTGAAGAGGGTATGAAGAGAGGCAGAGGAGGAGGGAGAAAGATATCACTGTGTGGTTTTGTTTGGCGTTTGAAGAGGGTATGAAGAGAGGCAGAGGAGGAGGGAGAAAGATATCACTATGCGGTTTTGTTTGGTGTTTGAAGAGCCTTATTTCTGAGTTAGTCCATGGAAATTCTTTATTGTTCGCTTTATTTCCCTAGAGCCTAATCTGTATGAAATACTTTCCACTACTACATTATCAGAGTTGTTTGTTAAATTCTAACTCCTACAATGAAAACATCCCCTTAATTTTTCAGGGGAATAAAGCAACAAAGCAGATTTTCTTTATGTTCCCATTAAAATAATTATTTAAGACCCATTCAGCATCCTGATGTTTCACATGTACCAAATCCAACATTCTGGATACTGACCTTTGACTGTAAAATAAATTTGAAGCTCTATCTGCTTAAACATACTTATGCACATATTTAAGATGTATACTCGTGGAAATATTAGATAGAAAATATGGGAATTAGCACATTTTAACGTGATGCAAAACTGCATCACATTACCATTAACAAAACTGCATACTTTAAAATGTTACCTGATTTGGGCTAATCCTTGGGTCACTCCTACAAAAATCAACAGATAATGTGCTAAGTCAGAACAGTTCTCCACATAAATCCAAATTCTTTTGAATCATCATTTTAGTGAAAACATAATGGTTGACAATTTTCTAATATGAGATGTTTTCTGAGGGTATATACACCTCAGAACTGATGAGTAAGCCATCAGCTAGTTATTCATATCCCTTTTAAAATTATAATACACATGCCTATTTTGTTCTGAGGGATAAGAATTTCTTTCCTAATGGAAAATGTCTTGTAAAGATATTATCTGCTTTTATTAGGTATCACTGTGCCTGATCAACACATGTAGAGGATACATTTTATATTGTTGAATCTGAAATTTAATAAAACCTGATCAACTGAGGTTAGGTCTTCCTTCTGGAAATAATTACATTTCTACTTCTAAAAATTTCCTACAAGTTGTTAAAGGAGGATCTGGGCATGTGCAACACTCAGGTTTCTCAGGCTGGGTGGCTATTCTTGATGTTTCTGTTGTCTTTTTTCAGTTTATTGAGCAGGCTATCCTACTGCACCACCAAGCTTTATTTTAAACATTTGCATCAGGCTCAAGCTCTCCTCTACTGTGCTCTTGTAAGGGAGTTGGGGTACTGCTTTTCTCTGACAGCAGTGGTGGCATCAAGTTCCCACACTGTAATTTGTAGCATATCTTCTTTTCTCTCAGGTCTTCTGATTATTTGGCAACTACAGCAGCAACTTAAGGAGACCTTAATAATAGTGAAGGCCTTTTGACTATGGGGCAGCTCATGGAGCTGGGCAGCAAATGATTTGGTCTCTGCTGCTACACTGCTCTGCAGAACAAATAAACTGGTATCAAGGATTTCCTTAGCACAGTTTTCTGACTCCCTCCGTACTACTCAAGAGTGCACTGGAGAGAGGAGAAGAACAGGTAATACCTGGAGTTTGTACACTCTTTGACTGCTTGCACAGAAAGGAGGAGAAGCAACCACTGCTATTCCTGCAACACAAAGCGTTCACCCCAATAAACAAGGGGGCTTCTTACATGCACTTACTCACCCATCTCAGAACATAGCAGGGTCATGATTTGGCCACCATTAAGTATGGCAAAATCACAATTATTTCAAGGCCTCAGGGGAGATCTCAAACTCTTAGATAGTTATATTGGAGGATCTGACTGCAACTTCACTTTCCTGCTTGTACTTTCCTCTTCAGCCAGTCGGCCTTGGGAAGCCAGCCAGCAGGCAGCTCCACTCTCTTTTTCAGCTGGCTGACCTTGGGGAAACCAGCCAGCTCCTCTACTCTGCTCTGGCTTGCAGGGCCTGGATTGCACTGGAAGCTACACTCAACCCCATGGGACATAAATGACCTTTTGATAAGACAGTATCAGCCAGCCACAGTCCTGTTAACTGGGAATTAGATCTACAAAACACTTGCCTTGCCATATCTAGCCTGGCTCTCTATGGGAGAATTTCTTTTTATATGGGAAGAATAATTAGCATCTACGGTTCTGGGAGAACACAGTGGAGTTTGTCATGTGGTTGTGTTTACTGTCCTTCTCTTCCCTCTATCCTCCCTTATCTTCAGTTAGTTTTTTGCACTGTGATTGTCCTGGTATTTTTTGCTTTGATTCTGCTTTCTTGAAGTTCAGATTGACCTCTGCATTCCTTTCTGTTTTGCATTGAATTTCCCTGTTTGTATAGATTTCTTCTGTTTCTAATATTTTCCAAAGTCCAAACTCTAGCAAGGCAGTTTCCAAAATTAAATGAAGTTTAAATTTCCATTATTTGGTAGCAACCCTATCTGTCCAAATTCATGCCCAAGTACAGCAGCCAATTCCATAATGCACTATTTTAAAGTCACTGAAATACATTTCCCACAGATCATTTACTGTGTTGCTCTGAAATTTTGATCAACACTAAGAGAGTATTTTCTGGCTTTTTTTTTTTTTACAAAGCCATTTTGTTTCAGTTTTGTAAAATCATAATCCAAGTTAGAGGTTCTAATTTCTTTGATAGTTGTTCCTTCACCAAATCTTCCTGCAACCCATAAACCTCTCTGAGTTTTTGTTTGGTTTGTTTGTTTTTTTTTCCTGTAAAGCCACAAGTACTACCCACAGCAGAGAGTACAGTGGGAAACTACTTCATTTCTCTGATCCCACCATGCCCAGCGACACCCATTCAGACCATCAAGCTCTCACTTGTGGGTTATGGCACAAGCACTGGTAGTCCCATGGCCTCAAGGCATTAAGCAGCCAAGCTAAGAAGATCTACCTTTGATCTACCCCACCACCTGCCTTTGATCTACCCCACCACTGCTGTATCTATTTCTCAAGAAGACTCCTGAGAACAGCCATTTCAGCTGTCTCCTCATCTTTTCCACCGGGGTAAACATCCAAGTTAAGGTTACCACCACCTTCTGCCTTCAACAGTTCAATTTTACTTTTTCCACCACTGGTTTTTGCTGTTCCTCCTTTACACAACCACTTTCCTGCCACTGCAACTCTCCACACAGACTGAGCCTATCCTGCTCCTGCTGTTCCCACACTTCTTTCTTCACATACATCCCCACAGTTTGCCTTTCAACAACCCAAGCTCTCCTACAGTTGAACTCTCCTCTAGAAGTCCCTGGCATTTTAATTAACTAAAATGTTGTATTTCAGCAGATGTGCAGAGGACTGCATGATGGTTAAGATCCTGAACTTCAGTTCAGTTCAGTTCCTCATCCTGTTACAACTTTTTCTGCATGATCACAGGCAAGGTTTTCAGTCCTTTGTGCTTCAGTTTATCAGCTTCACAATGCAGACGGTTACACTTCTGTTGTTCTCTGGCTTACAAATTCCCAGTCAGCTCGGGGAATTTGAGTAATATAAGAGATATATATATAAAATTATAATAAAAGAGGCAACAAGCCAAATTTTAATTGAAAATGGAGTATGACTAGCAGCTAACAGTTTGAGATTCCTCTTAAGAAACACTGCTCTTGCATATATCCAACAACAACTATTTAGTGCCATTAATGTAACAAGTTTGTGGTTGTTCTTCAGTTATGGAGCACGAAGTCAATGCCCAAATACATGTGAGTAAAGAATCCTCTGATAGGCATCTTCACCACCTTTTCCCCTCTACATCATAGAATAATAAGAATATTTATGTAGCTGTTTATGATAAAGTATAGGCTCCAGATCATCTCATCAACTGTGAAGCCTAAACACATCCCAAATACTCCTTGGACTCTTCAGTCCACAGTATGTCTTCCTCCCTAAACACAATCAATATATAGAGCTTCCTTACCAGCCCAGGTACCGGCAACAAATAAATTAAGTGCACTTTTGGGATTCTGGAACATTTCTTTTTAACCCATCTCTTCAATACATTGTGTATACTCATTTATCCCACATAAAGTACTCATACAAAGTTGTAGAGGCCCTCAAAACACCCTTGCATGGAAGACTGAGAGAATTCTTGTTTTCTTTAACACTATTCAGTTACTTTAAGATCCAGTCACCAAAGGTGACTCCAACAACCATTAACACAAGATACAATCAAGGAACTAGGGGGAAATTGTAGCCTTCCTGTCACCACAGGATCATGACTAGACTGCCAGGAACATCAGGCCTGAAGGAGCAGCCTGCACCACCCATACTACAAAGACAATGAAAATGACTCATTCTTATAGCTAGATTCAAAGTAATCACTTTTGAATTTGCATTATCCTGCTCTAATGAACCTGGCTTCCACCTTCCCTTTCAAAGACATCCCCTCTGCCTCACAGGTTAACTGTACTTACTTTGTCAATGGTCATTTCTTCTAAGCCACAAAATCCAGAAACAGCTGCTCCCACTCCTGTGACACACAAGTCAAGGAAAACCTAAGCAAAATTATGTCTCCAGCCTCACACATATGAGTGCAGGGACAGGGTAAGTGACTTCTAAGTTCCCAGGAGAACAGATCCAACACGCTTTTCTTCAGGTCTTGAAAAAAGCATTTGGCCAGATAGGAGTAGGATGAGGTTTCTCTGAATTCAAAATCAGTTCCTGCTGAAGAGCCAACAAGATTTCTGGCAAGAACTACTCAATATAGAGAGAGCATGGCCTGATGTACTGGTTTAAGAAAAGATTCCCAAGTAATTTTATCCAAGGTCTAACAGTAATGATGCACATAACACTTTAAATATTACCCTACTTTGTAGACACATAAATTGATAGCATCTGTTCATCTTGGAAAAGAATTGTTTGGTTAAATAGTTAACTTTAATAGTTAAGTTTTTTGAAAACTGCTGTGCTAAGATCCACCAGAATGTACAAAATATCTTTGGGGATTGGGAGGTGCAGTCATGCCAAGATACTCATCCCAAGACATCCTGCTTATCTGGACTACATCCCTTGAAAACTTTAATTCTGGCAGTGACCCACAAACACCAAAAAGCAGCTGCTGTGCTCCCCTTCTGCAACAGGATGTTGACCGCTAGATCACATTTTCTTAATGTAAACCAAGCCCATTAATACTCCAGTAAATCAGCTCAGTTAACCCTCCTCCCAAAGTCCTCAGGCCAGCCCAAGTGCAGTGATGTGACACTGAGGCAAGGCAGCTTCTTAACTGAGAGGCATCAAGGAAAAATTACTGTGCCAAGGGTACTTCAATCATAAAACCACCAGCAGCCAGAGGCACAAAAGGCGCTCTCCTTCAACAACGGCAGAGATGCTGGAACAGCTAATGAACAGCTACGGAGCTGCAGCTAGAGAGCCTACTGTCAGTGCCAAGATGGGAGGCACCAGGCTCAGGAATGGAGATCTAGAACACAAATTGGTTTTGCAGAGAAGTGACACGACGCTGACAATAGACCCGCTATCATATGATTTCAAACAGCTATATTAGAGAAAGAAATTGTATGTGTGAGTGAAGGAGGGGATTTTGCCTTACAAAACCTACATCTTCAGAAACTAAGACAGTAAAAAAGTTCACATTATGATCCCTAACAAGAAAGGGCAATTACAGCTGTTCACTTACAGCCCATTTTAACTATAAGTCACGTTATGCATCCATTAGATTGGACCAAGACTGTACTGAAGAAAGATATAAAGAGAGGAAAAAAAAAAAAAAAAAAAGAGTGCTGTTAAAAATAGATACCTTGAGTTATGCCACTGTTTTTCACTTGGGGTTCAATCACTTGAATTGTATCATCTTCAAGGTAGAAGTATATTTTACAATGTCTGATTCTATATAGCTCTTGACTTTTGTCAGGCACTTCCTCCTCAAAATAGGCATCAAAAGACAATACCTATTGAAAACAATAAATAAATATAAAGCAGCAAAATCTTCAATGCTTTTGCACATTATGTCAATAAAATAAACTTGTATAGATTATAAGTAACTAAACGTATGGATTTCAGGAGGTAGATTTATTTCTCAGAAACGTAAGAATAGAAATCCACATTAAATCACATAAATTTAAAATTCTTCGCTTGGCATTTTTATTATCACAACATCTAAGCAGAGATGGAACTCTAAAGTAAAGATATAAATCAAATATAAAACTATCAGCAGGCTGCTTGGAAAATCTTCTGAACAAAGCACTTTTGATAACACAATGAGCTACCTATGTCCTGAAGCAAATTTTAGACTTCTATTCAATGAATTGCTGGAAAATAAAGTGCATTATGACAGTAATGGCTTTACCATTGAGGTAAGTGGAAAGGTGAGTTCTTTTTAAGCAGATCCTGCAAGCTGTCTAATGAATGGTACTGAAGACTATCAGAGAGAAATGACATTTTTCAGGAGTCTTTAGAGCTATACAATATCAGCATTTCAAAACTTACCTGGTTCTGCAATTCAGTGAGTGGGGAAAGCTCTGAGAGTACACCAACTGGTCTTCATGGTCTCTTGCAATAGTATTAATGCAAGAAAAAAAGCCTTCGTAGGTGAGGTGCTCAGTGGTTTACTACAGTGGCCTTTATGCCTGGAGATCCCAACTCAAATTCAGCAAACTATTACACACTTTTGCACTTCTTGGTATCATTTATGGTGTTTAATCACCAAGATCGATTTTATGGGAATGTGGAAGAAGTATCTACTTAGTAGTATACTATCTACCAGGATGCTTGCTGTTGTTAAGTATGTGCAAGGAGGCAACAGTTAAAACAAGGTTTCTATCCTGCCCTCCCAACACATTTGGATCAAATCAGTGCTAATCCATACATCATTTTTTGCAATTATTCTATTTAGTATATTCAATTACCTTTATTCCTGATTAAATAGACAAATTGAAGCATTGGAAAAAAGACAGCCTAGCTGTTCCCTGTGTTTCAATGAGCATCTGGTAGACTATGGCTTGAAAATGCTTGCAATCTAGTGAGTTAGCCAAGATCCCTGTATGACACTGAACCAACCGGTTAAGAGCCTGTATTCCTTTAGCACATGTCTTTGAGAACCTCAGAGTACTTCCATGAATACTAATGACAGAGATTTTAAAAGCTGCTAACAGACAAACACAACCTCTTTTTCTACATCTGGGGAGACAGAGCTAGCAGCTTGCTCAGGAGCACACAAGAACAGCCATCCTGTGTCCTAGTCAGACTTCTCAACAGGCCACTCTTCCTTCTCTCAGGCAGAGTAAATGCAAGATGAAAAAAACTCTGTTTCCACAAACTATTTCAAAGGCTAAGATCCTACTGATTTTCAGCATGCATCAAACAATATGACAGATATATTTTTGGCATCCTCTCTCCTGCACTGTGACCCGCCACCATTAGAGAAATAAAATTTAAATTATAATCAAATGACATAACTGTTACCTGTTAAACCTGATGGCATTAAATCTTCACACAAAAGAATCTAGACACTATAAGTTATGGTTTGTTTAAGTAGTACAACATGCAAGCTTCTGAACAATCCACAGATGAAATAGTTGAAAATAAATAAAAGTTCATCCTGGCCACATGCAATTTTTAACTGTGGATTGCACTGTTTCATGTATCAAATACAAAAACACTGGACAAAACATCTGACATTCAACAGAGCCAACACAAACAACTCTATCATGCTTTAACATCTCTTCTTCCTTCCATTTGTCTAAGCCATGGTGTATAGTGCCATTTTTGGCAACCAAGATGTCCTTCCTACCCCCCAGCTACTATTCTGGAAGGACCAGGAGCCCTGTATAAATCTCTTGAATACTCCAGGGGACTTAAAAGGTATTATGGTGGAACCATTACATCCCAGTCTGAACATCCTGGGGTTCAGCTGACAAGGAGCTGAATTTCATTCCTCGCCCAGCAGTTGACAAGCCATGCAACCATTGGAAACATCCTTAGATGCTGTACCCTCTTCTCTCTATTGTGCTAGTCCCACTAGAGTATAGTCATTTGATGAACATATTGTTCAAGTGCCCTATTTGATTACTAATTGTTCTTAACTTTGTCAATGATCCTTTCTGAGAATGGTTGCCTTGTGAGACACCAGCCAGGCAAAATGGTCTTTTTGCATAGATGTCCAAGTACAATCAGGTCCTAAATACACTGTAGTTATTTCTTTCACTGAGCATACACCTATGTCCTGGTTTACTCCATTCGAGGAGTTTGTGCAAGTTCTTTTGCACTTACACTTTTATTCTCTTTATACCCTTATCAACATGCTAGTATATGAAATATATGAAGGAGCCAACTGCAATTTTGCAGATCAAAACAGATGATTCAGGAAGGGCGAGGAGGGGAAGGAATAGAAAAGATGACTTACTTTTCACTTTAAAGCAAAGTTAATTTTAAAAATACTTGAAATGTAACACTTCCTAACTCATGTCTCATCTGTAGTACATTGCAGTGTGCAAAGGTCCCATCCCACTCTTTAAAAAATTAAATGTTACGTACAAAAACCAGAAGTAACAAATACTCAATAAACTCTGCAGCATTTTGTAAAGTTGGCACAAGGTTTCCCTGGCACCTGTGGCAGTCAAATTATAAACATCGTTTCAAGCCCAGGAGGCCTTGTGTGTGTACTTAATCCTAGAAGAAATTAAATTTACACTTGCTTCCTATTAGGCATATGAAATTGCAAAAACTATTTCTTAACCTGCTTAATAACGAAGTTTTATCTCTGACCTTCCTCCAACTACTATGGTATTGCTGAAAGTTAGAAACCAAAGAAAAATGGTAAGAAAGCAGACTACATTTTAAAAGATAAACACCTACTCAAACCATTTTCCATGTAGTCCATTTTGCTGAGTCACAAACTGCAGCATTGGAGGACACAGCTGCATTCTAGGCTCCTAACTGGGGAAGCTAAATTAGTTGGGTAGTAGTACCCTTTTAACTGTCTGTGATTAATACAAACACATGAGCCCTCCAGAGGCCAATTCTGAACCTGCAAACTCCTGCCCTGTATTGCCCTGTGGACAAACACACTGCTTAGAGAAAGAATGTAGACAGGCTAGCTAGTTCATCTCAACAGCTGTGTTCAGTGGCAGGTCCCCACTGCATGCCACCAAACCCCTTTACAGCATAAACTAGGGCCCAAGTTCTGCCAACTTACATATGGCCCTGAGAAGCCAATGGACACCTCCTTGTTGAAAGAAGGGTGCAGACAAAGAAAGTGCAGGACTGGCTGAAGCCTTAACACTTTGGCACATTAGACCAACTCATACTTGAGCACATTGCTGAAAAGGATGTGAGCAGTACTAAGGACTTCTGAGGTAATGCTAACCGAGGTCACATGTATCTGTTCAAGCCTCACATTTTCTTGTAGTAGTTCTGGTCTGCCAAAGAGAGGAATGTGCAATTGTTCTGCAATTACCTGCATGGCTTTTCTTGTAAAGCAAAAATTATGAGATTAGCCATTCTTCCCAACATTTAAATACCATAATCATTTAGTCATGCAACACTTCTGCGAACTGCTGAATGATTTCTTTTTCTGGATGGTTTTTCTTCTCTGATTGTAGGCTTTTTGCTTTTAGAAATAAAACATCACTAAGCAGAATTTAATGTAAAATTAAACATGGAAAGTAATGACAGTGTGCTACAAAATTCGTATCATCACAGATTACAGCTATTGGATAACTCTCTAACTTTAAAGGTGTCACTATACTCTTACAAAATAAAAAAAAAAAAAAAATTAATTTCAAATTCCTGTGTCTATAATGGACACAACCTACCTACATTACACATGAACAGATGACACAAAAGTCAACAAGAGCCTATAGCACTCCACTGTGGTTAATGGTTCCTGAGTGCCCATCCACATTTTCTCCTGGACAGGGGCCTACCTTACATTCATTCTTATCAGGTTGCCAAGTAATTCCTTTACTGTCACTATTTTCACTAAAAAGAAATATATCAACCACTCCCTTATTTTTCTTATATCCTGTAGGAGATTTACCCCAATATCGAAATATTTTTATATGTTGCAGTATGGCATTACATACCTTTATATTAATTGTCCAGTATACCGATATGATGGAAAAATAGTTATCACACTTTTTGTCTATCTAGGGGCTTTTTTTTGCATGCACAGAATAATCTTCTGAAGTATTTGACTAACTGAATTTCACCTTTATACTGTCTTTGTCATATTGGAGCTATTAAAAGAAAAAATTACAGATTTCTACATACCTGCTTGTCAAATGCTACCCAAGCAGGAGCATCACTTCCCATCCCTTCAGGAAACACACTGTATTTAGGTTTCAGCTTCTGACCAGGTAATGGTTCACCTCCTATTCCAGGTTTATCTTCTGCAACCAGCATCGCAACATTATTGCAGTAACCCCAGTGCTGTGACTTGTGGAACTTTTCTTTCCCTATCTGTCAAAAGTTTGGAAGAAAAAGAGAGAAAAAAAAAAATCTGTGTGTCTGTTCTTAGATCCATAAGAGTTAACTATCTAGGCAAGGGGGATTACTGATGGAAAAGTTTCTCTATAATTACTTTTGATACAGAGTCTAAAAACCTGTAACAACTGGAATGCTGCAAGTGAAGTGATATATTTCATTGGTCAATTTTTCAGCCTTATAGATGAAAATTAAAAAATATTCCAGTAATTTACCCCAGCTGAAAGACAGGATGATACCGGCCATTCCCCCT
>VXBL01002124.1:943618-954805 GCA_013400195.1 Aramus guarauna | reverse complement strand
CCCCTCCCCACCCCCACCTCCTTCCCTGCAACAAGGATTAAGGCACGTGGTAGAAAGAAGCGAGTCACTGATGAGAACTGTTGCAAAAGGTAGAGGGGAAAAGCCTTTTCCATAGGTCTCCAGAGGACAAATGGAAATGGTTCAGGAGTATTCAGAGAACAGCCTGCTCTCATTACGTATGTCAAAGATCTTATTTACGCTTGCATCCCCTAGTGCAAAATAAATAGCTGTGTACTGGTGAATACACTTGAAATTTGGGAGGTTGGATCTGAATCAAGACAGAATATTCATTCCATCTGGGCTTATTCCAAAAGAAGGTCTCTATAGTGAATTCTTTATATTATTACTATTTTTTCAGGCAATTAAGGATGAAGTGCTTAAAAAAATATGCACAACCAACTGCAAAGAAACCCATCCTGCCTACTCGCACTTCTTGGCTGGGGCTGGAGCCAGTCTTGAAGTGATGCAGAAAAGCCTCTGGCCTCACATGAATATCAGTCCTGCCTGTGAAAACATCCATCCTAATGAGCTGCCTGCTCTGCTGGCCAGTTCCTTCGAACAGAGGCAGCCAGTATGAGCTGCACTCGGGCAGCAATCCCCTAACGACCCTACACGTCAGCCTCACACGAGAGGACAGGGAAATAGGAAAAGCCGACAGAAAGCTCCACTAACTCTCCCTCCCAGGAGCAGCAGTTCTGACTCATTAGCTGCTCTCGCTCTGCTATTCCTCCCTTCCTTGCCCTCTCAAATCCTTGAAACACTTTGTCTGGGAAGGCAGAGAAGGGGTAACTGCAACCCAGCACGCCTAGTAAGGGGAGATGGAGACTACTACAGCTGTGTCCTCCCTCGGCCTGGAACTGGGTGAACACGAGAAAAGATGAGGCTGAAAGGGGAGGAACTGATGTTACAGGTGAGCACAGAGAAGGCCCTGGGTAAAGAAAAAGGCTGGACAGCAAAATTTTCATAGTAGCACCAGAGCAGGTATGTTGGCAAAGTAGCAGAGGGTCAAAATTGCCTCTCATTTGGTAGACTGAGCAATGGTAATTATCACACACATATATAATTAAAGCCGTACTCCCTCAGAAGGTATAGACAACTCTAGGTTACTATCAGGAATCAAAAAATGGCCAACAAAAAACCAACAAAAAAAGGAACAGATCTTTGTTTTTCATCATGGCAACATTCAAGTGCTCCAAGATAACGTAACATGCTCAACACCACACTTCTGGGAACAAGGGCAAGAGTGAAGCAGCAAAACCTGAAAGTAACCAAATAGTTATTTCATTCTGCCAATATGAAAGAGAGTGAGGAATCTGAAAGGCAGCTAACCAACCTCATGGCTCATAATATTCAACACTCATATATACAAACTACTGCACACTGAAAGTTACAATATGAACTGTTCACCTGCCTTGCAGTGCTCTAAATCAAATGACACAGGACAGAGAGCTGCCCTTGACACGAACAGCTCAATCGCTACCATAGCTTAACCTTTGCTTAAAATCCTTTTGCATACCACTTGTGTCCTTTTGCAAGGACAGTGGTATGGAAAATAATAAATTACTATTTTTACAAATTATTATTTTTAATACCATAATCAATGGCCATACCTTGCTTAGGTTAACAACAGCTGGGCTAGCCAGCACCCTTTGAAATAGTCATTGCAAAATGCGATAAGGTTCATATACTGGGGACAGTAATGATTGGGAGCATGGAAGCATTTTCCCAAAGAAGACACTTAAAAGAGGTGAATAAAAGGGCACAAGTATCATAGTTTAAAGAATAATACAAAGGAACATAAGAAGTACTTCTGAACCATACGTTTACAACTCATAAACATGGGTTTCTGAATAAAAGGTAAAATCAACAAAAGGAAATACTTGTTTGTGTAACAACTAGTTAGCCCATGGGCCCTCCTGCCACACAGCATTATTCAAGCCAGGAATTTAACAAAATTTTAAAAAGAGCTGCATATTTGCAGGAATGATGCCAAAAATAAAACATAAAATTTCATGCTTCATGCACTGACATTTAGGCATTAGGAGCAGATCTTCATGTGGTCATCCCACTCTTCCCTGAAGAAGTGAACACAGGCATACTCTTGATACAGGACTCTGGAACAGACACTAATGAGGTTTGGCACCCACTTTGTAACACATCTGCACTTGGGATGGTTTTCTCCTATTCCTCTGGGCACTATTGAGCTGCCCTTTCTTCTTCTCCTTTTTTTAATAATTTTGCTCCTTGGTAAGCTGATAAAAGAACTGGGGAGAAGTCAAAATGGGAGGGAGCTTCCTGCATTTACCAGTTCAAATGTGGAATAACTATAGTCAAGCTGAGTTTTGAAAGAGAAATTTCTAGGCAGAAACATCTGATTTATACTGAAGGTGCTATAGAACAGATCCACTTTGTGGCACAGCAAGCATTTAATTATTTTCCCCCTATTATGAAAGCATGAGTTAGGGAGAAAGGCATAGTTATCAAAGCACAGCGAGGGTGGCAGTTTTCCTGAGCAAAGGAAAGCTTTTCATGTCCTCAAAGCTTCTTCTCGAAGCATTTGTTGTTCATCTGTTTCTGGGTTTTGGCCAGCCACAGTGTGGTAAAGTGTTTATCAAAGTAATCCAGGTTTGCTCCTGCTGGAAATTTTCCAGAGTTTAGGGTTGAAATCGAAACATCATTCACAATTTGGTATGAAAAATACACAGCCCAACAGCTGCAATTCTGTTAAGAATCTTTTGTGGCATTCTTGTAACTTTTTAGGCTTCAACAGAAAGACTATTTTAGATTCCTAATCATAGAATTACTTAGAAGTCCCTTCTCCATGAAAAGCACCTAAACCCATATGCAAAATAATCTCTTCTAAAGGTCTGTACAGTTATTTCTTAAAAGACAAACAAACAAAAAGTTTAAGAAAGAGAGTAATTATAATTGAAAATCACAAAAGAGAAAAAAGACATTTGGGAAACTTCAGCTAATGAACTCAGATCACATCCAGCCTAAAAAAGTGACAGAACATCATGTTACCTCCACAGTAATATTAAATGACTTCTAAAAGAAATCTGTGAGAATGCAGGGAAAGAGCTTTACTGTGTCTGCTGTGCTAACGCAGCTAAACTGAGCAGGCTGTAGATCTGCTGAACAAAGCTGGCCTTTTTCTGTGCGATGAGCCTGAAATAAATATTGAGAATACATTCAATAGTGACTAATGCAAAGGTCAGGATTCTCTGACTGCAGCTATTGGCTTTGCAAACTCAGCCACTGGAGTCCTTGGAGAACACTGCCTTGTGCACTCTCCATCTTGCTCTATTATACTCTGGTACAGTCACAGCAAACTCATCAGGGAGCTGCACGTTTCAGCCAAACCAAACACAACTGGAAATCTCTCACCGCAGCAGCTGGAGTGATGAGGGAGCCCAGTGACACACACAGTCTCAGGAGCTACGTGGTTTTAACCAAGTCCCACAGGAAGTTATGGCAGAAGCCACTGGTAGCAGTCTGGTTCTCTTCCCCATTTTTAATTCCCACCTTAAGAACAGCAGCTGCACTGTGGAGGTCCTGCTCAAATCCTGTTTCAGGATGAACTGTAGCATTTCTGCAGTACTCTAGGCTGCTGATACATAGTCCACTGGTTGCTTCAGCTAAGTAACAGAAATAAATGTAAATGCTGCACACTGTGCCAGTCAAATTCATGTGATCTCCCGCTCTGCGGAAAATGCAGGTCACCACCAGAGATGAGACAAACAGCAGAAATTCCTGCAATGCTTATAAGTTGCATCTCTCACAAAGTTAGCACTCACTGCTTAGTGAAAAGCCATACTTCAGCTACTGATTTTCACATCTCCCCAGCCTGCTGCAGAGGTTTCAGTATGTTCAGATGTTAAGTGGTACTGTAAAAGGATTACCTTAAGACATTGTTCCCTGAAACTGTGGTGCCCCTCTAACACATCCCAGAGCAAAGTGCATCAACACAAACAGCCTAGATCAATGTGGGAAAGACATGCAGCTGTTGGAGCGGGTCCAGAGGAGGGCCACAAGAACGATCAGAGGGCTGGAGCACCTCTCCTATGATGAAAGGCTGAGACAGTTGGGGTTGTTCAGCGTGGAGAGGAGAAGGCTCTGGAGAGACCTTACAGCAGCCTTCCAGTACCTAAAGGAGTGTTATGAGAAAGATGGGGACAGACTTTTTAGCAGGGCCTGTTGCAACAGGACAAGGGGTAACAGTTTTAAACTAAAAGAGGGTAGATTCAGACTAGATACAAGGAAGAATTTTTTTACAATGAGGGTGGTAAAATACTGGAACAGGTTGTCCAGAGAGGTGGTAGATGCCCCATCCCTGGTAACATTCAAGGTCAGGTTGGACGGGGCTCTGAGCAAGCTGGATGTCCCTACTCACTGCAGGGGGGGTGGACTAGATGACCTTAAAGGTCCCTTCCAACCTGAACTATTCTATAATTCTCTTAGCTTGCTCTTATTACCTGAGCTGGTACAGCCTGAGAGAAGACAACAGATGGATACAAAGTAAAGGGTCCAAAATGCAACCCTGACAGGCAGCTACAGGAAGATTTGGGTTTGGGGGTTGTGAACAGACAGAGATCTGGGGGAGTGGGCTCAAGGGGCAGGAGGTAGTGGAAAGGGTTCAGGAAAGAAGGACAGGGAAAGAAAAAGAAAAGGCACAGCAGGCAGACTTACTTATAAAGAGGTTGGTAATCGCTCTGCCAAGAAAAACTAATGTCCCATTTTGGCACCAATGATTACAGAGCAGCAGAAAATATGCCAGGAAACACAGAGACAGCAACAGTAGCACAGTTGAGGGTAATTCCAAGCTCCTGCAATAAACAAGATGTGGAATTTCTGCTGCACCACTGAAGTTTGCAATAGAAACTGATATTCTCAAGGATGTATTTTCCCCCTGAGATCTATAAACTTATTGTCCGATTCTCTGAGAAATGCCACGTAGAATTGTTGCACAGAATTGTCTCTCTGAAAGGGATTTCAAACCTCAGGCAAGAAAATACACTGGTCAGCTAGCACCTTGTATATCTGACCCATATGAATATGCTGTCCTCTCCAGTAGCTGCTGATATAAGGCAAGGACATCAGTCTGGTATCAGAAGGGACAGCTGCCTTGGACAACGGGAGGTAGACCAGCTACACTAACAAAGTAATGATGCCATTGCACTGCAACCAGCGTCATCCCTAACACAGTCCAGACTCTGAAGGCACAAACTTTTTCCTGCAATAACAGGGTAAACTTATTATATGCTACATTTCCACCACATGCAGAATTAAATGTGGTTCTCAAGATCCATGATCTTCTGTCTTGAAAAACAGGCAACATGCATATAACTTGTATAGACAAAGCTGAAAATCTTACTATTTGAGTATCAGTTGGGCTCTGCAGACAGAAGCTACAGTACCTAGGTCTCTCCTCAGCTCTTAAACATTGGTTTCAGTGGCAGGAACAAAAGAAAAGAAATTAAGAATTCCCCTTTTCAAGGGTATGCAACAGGTAGCAAAATTTTCAAACAGGTAACCCATAAATTACTGTTTGTGAAAACACAGAAATGAGTAAACTCTTTAATGCAGCAGGACAGCAAATGATGTGTGAGCACCACTTCCTGCCACTGCCACCAGACAAGGCACTTCTCTAAGGCTGTCAGGACAGAGGAGCACCAGTCTTGCCAAGGGGCAGCAGCACTCCCAGCACAGACCCTGGCGTCCCCAGCCCCTGGGAAAGGGAGAGGTCTGACTTCTGCCTGTTAGCCAGCCCCCTGAAGAGAGGGCCTTTGCAAGCGGGCAGGAGATGGGCTAATCTGGTCATAATACCAGGCTGCTCTATCATTCGATCTCCTGATCGCCCACATGTGAACGTGACAGGCACTGCTGATGAGCAGCTTATCTTTGGACTTTGTTTAAGGAACAGGAGTTTTAAAGGAGGTGAAAGGGGTTTATTTGATGGGTGGACTTGTGTGTACACAAACTACTGTAATTTTGATTTTAAATAGATTTGAAAAAATAGGAGTGGTTCCTTTTACTCTCTTTGTAGACAGTAAATATTTTATGCTCCTGATGCCTTCTGCTAGCAGTCCTTCTTCTCCACCCCATCAAACCAAACATCAAACATGGCACTGCTTGTGCAATACCTGTCCCTTTCATCCTTGCTCTTCATTTAGCACAAAGGAAACATTACTTTACGTTACCATAGGAACCACTCCGGCTGTTTTAAAAGTGCGTATCACCTCCCTATGTTTCCCTCCAGTCTCATTAGCTGTGATGCCCGAGCAGCAAGATTTTGTCCCAGCTACGCAGGGCCACAGCAGCTGCATCACTCTCGGGGAAAGTGCTGAATGTGGCACCAGTCAGTTGCAGTTGAGAGAGGGAAAAATAGTAAAAACCAGCCAGCGGCTGCTGCCCTTTGCAGTGCCAGCACCAGGGGTGGCAGTGAGCTGCCCGGCCTCGCTGCTCTTGCTCCTGACTGGAGATGAAGTGTTTCTGCACCTGGCTGGAGAGGAAGTTAAGTGTTCCTGGTAGAGTGAGTTAAAAGTAATAATAATCATAACAGAGGGGTAACGCAAGGGCCAGTGGCTCTTAGATACAGACACTTAAGCGCTGCAGAAAGATTTCTTACTTCCCATTTGCCAACACAGTCCTTGCTGCTCTGAAGTTAAGACTCCATGTCCCTAACTACCTTAAAGCTCTGATTTTTCTGGAGACAGCCCTTATTAAACACATCCAAGGTAGACAAAACACATACATACTCCTCTTCCACTGCCTTTCATGGACCTATATATGAGGCCGGTGGAAGCATTAGGGGCAGAGAAAAGAAGATTGCAAGCATTAGCTTGAACAGTGATAAGAGTGGAATTAATACTCATAATTATAAACCAAGGGTTGACAGCAACAGCAATCCCCTGTCCCTTGCTCGTCTTTCTTCAGGGGATGTTTGGCTACTATTGTTTCTGTACAATAAGAGCCATTGATGGAAATGCTTAGAGTATTAACAGGTGAAAATACTTTCTTCCTTTTCAATTTATCTATAGCAGTGACACTTTTTTTTTTCTCCTTTAAATATGCTCTTCTTGGCCTCTCATTTGTGGAACTATATGAAATAAAATTAAATCTAATAGCCAACAACTAAGCAGAGATCAGAAATTATTTTCAAGAAGGGCAAGTTATCAGTATTAACTCCACTATCTTAAGGACCATACAAGAAGAGCAATCTCAAGACCTAACAATGGTATGACCATGGGTTTACAATGCTGTCTCATTGCAATTGTGACTTGGTTTTCACACCTTTAGTTCTCATAACACATATGCACACTATACGTACTTCAGCATGTAGTGTTCAACGTTCTTTAAAGGTAAGGGAAGTAGGTGGAGCAAGAGACCCCCTTGGCTTAACTGCAAGCTTCTGAATCTGCCCAAAACTGAAAGAGAAGTGTACCAGAGATGAAAAAGAGGATGAATATCCATCAAGAACCACTAGGGCATTGCCAGGGTGTGCAGAGATGCAGTTAGAAAAGCAAAAGCTCAACTCAAATTGAAATTGGCCAGAGATGTCAAAAACTACAAGAAAGAGTTCTTCATGTACGTAAACAGCAAGCAGAAACAGAAGGAAAATACTGGCTCACTGCTAAACAGGAGAGGTGAATTAGTTGCCAACAATGCTGAAAAGGCAGAGGTTATCAACACTTTCTTCACCTCTGTCTTTACCAGCACTGTTGGGACCCAGGTCTTGGTAACAAAAATCCAGGTTGATGGAAATCTAGGCCCACCATCAGTGAAAGAAGAGTTGGTATGAACTATTACAGGAGCCTGACCCCTACAAACTGATGGGCTCTGACCATATCCAAGGGTGTTAAGAGAGCTGGCTGATGTCACTAGGAGGCCACTCTCCGTAATCTTTGAGAGGTCATGGAGATCTGGGGATGTCCCAGAAGACTGGAAGAAGGTTAATGTCACCCCCATCTACAAGAAGGGTTTAAAGGAAGATCCAGGAAATTATAGGCACATCAGTCTTACTTTAGTCCCTGGGAAAGTTATGGAACGAATCTTCCTTGGGGGGCTATCACAAGTCAAAAGAACGTGATTGGGAAAAGCCTGCACAGATTTACCAAGGGCGAATTGTGCTTGACAAACCTGATTGCCTTCTGCCACAAAGTAACTTGCTCAGTTGATGTGGGGTGAACAGCTGACATTGTCTACCTAGATTTCTCCAAGGCTTTCGATAAGGTTCCTCACAGCCTCCTCCTAGAGAAACTGGTGCGTTATAGTCTAGACCATGGGGTGGGTGGGGAACTGGCTGACAGGCAGCACCCAGAGGTTGGTGGTAAATAGCTCCTTTTGAAACTGGCAACCTGTCACAAGCGGGGTCCCCCAAGGATCAATACTGGGCCCAGCACTGCTTAATATCTTCACTGAGTGATCTGGATGATGGGATCAAGCGTACCCTGATGAAGTTTGCCAAGGATAGCAAACTGAGTGGGGAAGTGGAGACTTCAGAAGGGAAAGCCACCCTGCAGGAAGACCTTGATAGGCTGCAAGACAGGTGCGCTTGATAGGGCTAACAAGAACCATATGAAGTTCAGCAAGGACAATCATAAGATATTGCACTTGGGAAAACATAATCCAGGAATGCAGCAAAGACTGGGATCTACCTGGCTGGAGATGAGCTGTGTGGAAAGGGACCTAGGGGTCCTGGTGGACAACAAGCTCAATATGGGTGAACAGTGTGCTGCAGTGGCAAAAAAAGCCAACAGGATGCTGGGTTGCATCAACACGGGCATCACCAGCAGAGATAAAGAAGTCATTATCCCACTCTACTCAGCGCTGGTCATGCCATACCTGGAATACTGTGTTCAGTTTCAGTCCCCGCTATGCAAAAAAGATGTGGACAGGCTGCAAAGGGTCCAGAGAAGGGCCACAGCGATGACCAAAGGACTGGGAAGCCTGCCATATGAGGAAAGGCTGAGAGTACTGGGTTTGCTCAGCCTTGAGAAAAGAAGGCTCAGGGGACACCTCATCACCATGTTTCAGTAGTTAAAGGGTGACTACAAAGAAGATGGAGACTCCCTTTTTACAAGGAGCCACATGGAAAAGACGAAGGGTAATGAGTACAAATTACTCCTGGGGAGATTCCAGTTGGACACAAGAGAAAAAAATTTCACAATGAGAACAAATGCCCATTGGAATAAACTCCCCAGGGAAGCAGTGGATTCCCCAACATTGGACACTTTAAGATTCAGCTGGACAGGATGCTGGGCCATCCTGTCTAGACTGTGCTTTTGCCAAGAAAGGTTGGACCTGATGATCCTTGAGGTCCCTTCCAACTTGGTATTCTATAGTTCTATGATTCTCTCTATTTAACTCTTCCCAAGGATGTGAAGCCAAATACTGTGCCTTTTCTCTGAAAAAGGAGGCAATATGTCTATCACAATGCCTCTGCACTCCTCCTGTGGAGCTCTAGAGACAACTCACTCCATCATACTCTGAGAACAATAATCTCTATCAATTAAGTTAAATTGAAATTTGGAGAACAATAAAGTTCTAGATAACATTCAGCTGAGCTATTCTGTTTTCACCCCGCAGATCCCAATGGCACACACCTATTTCAAGGTTGTTGATATGCCCGCTCAGCAGCTACCCAAATTGTTACATATACAACCAACCCTTTACAATACAAATTTGAATTCAGCAAGAGAGATTGAGTATTCACCACCAGACCCTTTTCTTTCCTTCTAAAATAATGGCATTCAACCTGCTGTTTGTGGGGAAGAAGTTGCCTGAAAGATCCTCAATGCTTTTAAGCTGGGCTCCTCCTGCAAGAGATCCTGTGTTTGCACACACCTGTGCAATGCTGTCACACCAAGTGAGGCTGGGGAGTCCACATATTTCTACATAATTTCATGTTCCCTGTACCAGCACCTAAGCAGCTACTATTGCCTCTACTTCTCTTGGGTTTTTAGAGAGCTGCCAGAGGTTTTACAGTGGACCGTGCTTAATGCAAACTGATTCATAGCTCATAAAGTGGACTCCAGATATGCTAACAGCATGGATAAGTCTCATATTGAAGTGGTACTGATGATCATGGTATTAATGGCATTAATATATGTCTTGATATATCATTTGGAAATTGTCCTGGAATTACATCATCACCTTCTACACTCTCCCTCATGGGGTGGACCAGACTCAGGAACTAGCAAAGCACCCCAGCAGTCAGGCTGCAAAAACAAGGGCTCTAACAGCCACAACATGTTCATAGTGTGAAAACAACAGATTCCCTTCCAGATGTTTCAACATTATGAAGAATGTATACAACCATTTCATCTGCCTCCTGAAGGCACAAGCTACAGTGCCATGCCCGAACCTTTCCTTACCTCCTGCACCATTTCACAGTACGGATTGTATTCAGCAAATGTCTAGCTATCCTTGAAGAACAAGTTTGAAGTCGTGATGGCAGACTTCTCTTTTGTTTGCTATTGTAGCTCATGATAAAAATACCATCTTATATATTCACAGACTGCCATCGATATTTAAAAGTACTGGCAACTCTGAAAAACCACATTAGCATCCCTAGCATTTTCATCACCACCACCTCTGTAAAGATATTTTGGTTTATTTAGAGGGTATCTGCCTCTCCCCGTTTTGCTTTGTTAGAGACACGAGAGCTGACTGTGCCACAGCAGCTGCCAGATCCCTCAGTCCCGGCCTCTCAAGGTGAAACCGGAGGGGGTTTGGACACCTAACCGCATCTCGCTTTCCACTGCCGGGTAAGGAGAGAGGGGAACGGCACCGCCACCCCCGGGGTCGACTCCGCAGGGAGCACCTGCGCCTCACCCCCTCCTGCCTGCGCCACCGACAGCCAAAGCGCATCTTATTCCGCCCTCATCCCCCCTCAGGCCGGCGGAGCGCTACCGGCGCCCGCCGTGTGGCGGCCGCGCCACCTCCCCCGCCCCGGCCTGGCCTGGCCTGGCCCGAGGGGGGCGGTCGGGCCAACCGACGCCGACGCCGCTCCCACGGCAGCCCCGGCACCGGGGGGCAGGGGAGAGGAGGGATAGGGGTGTCCCCTCCGCTGTCACTCACGTTCCGGTCGCGGGAGGCCCCGGGCAGGAGCGGCAGCGCCATGGCCGCCCCGGCCCGCCGACAGCCCCGCGCCGCTCCCCGCCCGGCCCGCGCCGCTGGGGGTGC
>VXBL01002124.1:887997-943494 GCA_013400195.1 Aramus guarauna | reverse complement strand
GGTGGAGCCGAGCAGAGCCCCGCGGCCGCAGGCGAGGGCCGGGGGGAGGGGCGGGGGGCGCAGCAGCGGGGCCCGGGGCTGCGGGGCTCCACAGGCACAGCCCCACCCCCACCCGCTCCCTCCGGCCCCGCCGCCGGTTCCCCCGGTGTTATAGCACGCCCAGGCGGTGCCGGGTGGTCTCCGGCAGGCCCTGGCCTTCGTCCTCAGGAGCCCCGGCCCCGCGGGGTGCGGGAGGTGTGGCCGTGCGGGCCCACGGTNAAAATACCATCTTATATATTCACAGACTGCCATCGATATTTAAAAGTACTGGCAACTCTGAAAAACCACATTAGCATCCCTAGCATTTTCATCACCACCACCTCTGTAAAGATATTTTGGTTTATTTAGAGGGTATCTGCCTCTCCCCGTTTTGCTTTGTTAGAGACACGAGAGCTCAGACTGTGCCACAGCAGCTGCCAGATCCCTCAGTCCCGGCCTCTCAAGGTGAAACCGGAGGGGGTTTGGACACCTAACCGCATCTCGCTTTCCACTGCCGGGTAAGGAGAGAGGGGAACGGCACCGCCACCCCCGGGGTCGCCTCCGCAGGGAGCACCTGCGCCTCCCCCCCTCCTGCCTGCGCCACCGACAGCCAAAGCGCATCTTATTCCGCCCTCGTGCCCCCTCAGGCCGGCGGAGCGCTACCGGCGCCCGCCGTGTGGCGGCCGCGCCACCTCCCCCGCCCCGGCCTGGCCTGGCCTGGCCTGAGGGGGGCGGTCGGGCCAACCGACGCCGACGCCGCTCCCACGGCAGCCCCGGCACCGGGGGGCAGGGGAGAGGAGGGATAGGGGTGTCCCCTCCGCTGTCACTCACGTTCCGGTCGCGGGAGGCCCCGGGCAGGAGCGGCAGCGCCATGGCCGCCCCGGCCCGCCGACAGCCCCGCGCCGCTCCCCNGGGAGGGGGCCAGTTTGCGGCCTTGGGGACCGAAATAGAACTGAATACGGATCCATTTATTTACTTTTTCAGAACTCGTTGCCAGCTTCTTCGCAAATCTCACAATTTACCTCAGAGCCAAAGCCTCCCTCCCTCCCACCTGCCGGGTGCAGCACTCTCTGAGCAGGGTTTCCCCCAGAAGTAACTCTGCACCTGGGGTCACGGACAGGGGCAAAGCTCATCGCATCTGCCATTTTCTGCACGAATTAATTTTTAATGTTTTTTGGTTTGTGACTTCTATACAGCAGATTTTACTTTGGGGCCCTGGTGGGCTCGGGGGAAGTGGGGAGTGGGATGCTTTTACATCTTTTTATTTCGTTTTTTTTTTGCGTTTTGGTCCATCGGGATGGTGAAACTAGGTCAGTGGGTTTGTACTTGATGGTTTCCCAGTGCTGTATTATGCACCTGTATTTGCATTTAGTGCGGAAAGGTAAACATTTAAAATGTATTTTAATTGAAAATAAAAGGAACCATCATTTTAATCACATTCGTTTCATACAGTGGGTGGTATTATGCTGAAATTTAAATATCAAACAGAAAATACACTGAGAGTTTCTCACGGATGGCTTGGGGGGGAAGGGTTGTTTCTTTCTGTAATGGAAGTAACATTTTCCTTGTTAATAAGGGAGGATACATTCCAGATCGCCTCCAAAGCCTATTCCAGAGAATAGCAACCATGCTATGTTATGTTCCTCCATTTTACATAAGGCTGTTCATTAATAAGGTCTTTAATTAGAACTGCTTTTTACAGAAAAATGAGTTTATGGATAAAATAGGCAAAATCCAAATATTTCAATTCTGATAACACCATCATGCTGTCTCAGAGGAGCTGTACTTGAGTTGCTTAATGTCCTTACTCTCATAGATGGAGTGGATCTCCCTTGCCATATTTCATACTCTATGATGCACCAGACCATGAAATTCCCATAACACATCATCTCTCCTCCCTGAAACCAAGGCTTGTGCAACAGCATGGGCAATGTGTTCGGTCTCAATGTGTCTAGGAGGTGCTCTCCGTACAGCTCCTGGTGCAGCGTTCACTATCATCAAAATTGGTCTTTGGCCAAAATGTTCTGATTTCAAAAGCTGTAATTTCGGTGAAAATTCTTTCTTTTTTTATTTTTTGCCAAAAGTTCAAAATAGGGAAGAGAAGGAAAAGAGAAGGAAGCAAGCTGTGGGAATTCTGAAGGGGTCATTGCAGGGCTCACAACGGTGCCGTACTTCAGCAGTGAAGCTCTTCAGCGTCTCCCGTTGTTCTGTGCACGTTCATGTGATCCCCGATATCCTTTCGATGTGTCGTTATGCACCCGACAAACATTGCACGGGAGACAGCTGGGATGCTCATAAACCATACCTTTCAGTGTCGGCAGCTGTCATTAGAGAGCAAGGATCTTCAGAAAGTGGATCCAAAGCATTTTATAACATGTATGTGCCAACGTGTCTTTCTGAGATTATTGAACCAGCATAGTTGCCGCTTCATCCCCATAGGACCCTTGCAACTAATGGCACAACTTCTCCTTTGGGATAGTAACCATTGCCAAAACACAATAATGAAGAGTTAGTGTCTCTTTTCACTTCATTTTTCCTCCAGAATTAGTACCTTCTGTTTAGTTTTTGTGGCTCATTACATAGCAGGGTGGTTGAAATGTCTTAATACTCTTCTGATATCAATAATAAACTGTTGCTCCAAGGTTTCAGGCAGTGCAGGCAGAGACTGTATGTGAAAAACATGCAAGGGAAACAGCAGCACTTCTTTAGGAAGGTTGGTGAAGTGCACGGCATCAGTAGAGAGTCCAATGCATTTCCAGCAGAAAATCCCGTGAATCATCCCTGACCTTCAGGTCAAATATTTCTGCGTAGGATTAAAGAAGCCACAGAGATCTGTGGAGAAGGGGAGCATCTTCCTTCTGCGCTAAGTGCAGGGTTGCAATGTGATGTTTTCTATCAGTCTTCAATCATCTTGTGCTTTCGATAGTGGAAAAAAAAGTATATTCTACTCAGAATTATTTCTTCCTACATTACCTTCTCTTTGGGATTTCTCTCACATGTTTATCTTTTTTGTTCCTTGCTATATTCACGCAAGAACACAGACCAAGTGAAAACAAATTAATTTTAATGCTTTTTCTGGGAAAAATAGAAGTACTACAGGAAAACCATTTTTGATAAAAGCTTTTTATTAAATGAAGATTGTTAATGACAACAAAGGCAAGTAGTTGGCAGTAGTAAATTAACTGTATATTCTGATGGTACTCTACGGGATAATAGTGGTGAATGTAAGTAAGTGTATTAGTTGTACAGTTCAAAGGAGGAAGAAAGCAGGAGGGAAGCTAAAGCTAGGAAAACATGGAAAATGTTACTTCATTATAAAAAGAGATTCTAGTCCCTTTGTATTGGGATTGAGTTTTACTAGCAAACTTGAAATCAGTAAGGGTATTCAAATTGTACTCTTCTGAGTAGCCCAAAACTTTCCAGAAAAGGCGTAATTTTAAAGCAAATACTGGTTCTCACTCTGACCAAATGCCGTTGGCTCCAGACTCTTGTTACTCCATTTGCCTGAGTGGAAGGCCAGGTCTTCCACTTCCAAGTTGTGTCAGTTTAGAATAGGAAAGTTTGGAAAGAAGAGGAGACCAGGGAAGTTTGATTTAAATCAGCATGATTTGGTGTCACTTCACTGTAGAGACATATGTCTGCTTCCATCATACGTGCTACTTCATCCCCTTTCTGGGACTGGTTTTACAGGCCATATTAAGGCTGGGCTGTCCAAATCTGCTTGTTGCCAGGCTGCCTAGTTTAAAGTGAATTATGGCCCTGTGTGGATCGTCATGCAAGCACAGTAAGACTTCAACGTAACTAAACTCTGATGTACACTTAATTAGGTACCAGAAGTTAAGAATGGAAAATTAGTACCTATTGATACCTTCTTCCTTAGGCCTGTCTTAGAAAAATATCAAACACCGTAACAGTCATCGCAGAAATCACACGGGGGATAGGATTAGAGGAATGAAGCGCACATACACACACACACCAAGCTGCAGCCCCACCTGCAGCTAGCTAGTGTCAGGGGAAAAAGGGCAAATCCTGACGTGGCTGTTCGTTGCGGTGCAGTGTGGGTCAACTGATCCCATCAATGAACAATCCTGAAAAATATCGATTCCTTATGTTTTCCCATGTCTTTCATTACCTCATTCATTTTGTTTTCACCAGTCCATGAACATGTAGCATATGAAGATACTTCTTCAGTGGCCAGAAAGCAATGCTCAAACCATCATTTTTGGCTGCAGCTGTGGAGTGCTCCAGACAACTCACACAGGGAAAATCAGACATTTTTGCAGCCACAGGTCTGTGCTGGCCACGTACCACCTGGGCACTTGGCGCGTTGTTGCTGCAGCTACCCACTGCCCCAAGAAGGTGAGGTATTAAGAGTGAATTTCCACAGCTCATGGCCCATAACCTTTTTCTCCTGGTGATGCTGTGGGGCATAGGAGAACAGAAAAGCAGTTACATCCAGCCTGGTCTCGCTGGAAGGTTTCCTTAGCCAGAATGACCTTTCCGCGGCTAATTGCTCAAATTCAACATGTCCTAATAAGGCACATTTGCACATGAGTCACCTCGCTCAGATCTCCCATGCCCTTTGGGGAAGGGAGATGGGTGGGAGCTGTAGTACCCCTGTTGGTGCTACCTCCCTGGTGCAGCCTGCGTGCTGGAGGCCCTGCAGCAGGCTGGTTTTCCTCCCCTCCTGTCCCCACCCCGTCACACCATCTCACAAATTCATCAGCCTCTGGAGACTTGATGGAAGAAGTTTGCTGTCTCACAGAACAAGCTCGGTGGGCGTGTTTCACTTTGCCATGCCTGTTTAATGCATTTTGAAGTTCCTACTCATCTGATACCCAGCTCTTTATACATAAGGTGTGAGCTTTCCAGGGATGTTTGCTATCGGCCTGATTTCCCTGTCATTGAAGTCGGGGAAAATATGAGGGGCCGCTTTCGTAAGTCCCCCACACTTTTGAAAGTACATGAAAAAGAAATATTCTGGGCCTGGTAGACACCTTTGAGTTGCCCCCGCTGCATATATTCAGTGAGATCTGCAGTACGGAGTAGCTGTTCAGTTCCTCTTCACCCTCCTTACGTGGGCTGATATGAGATGCAGACACGCTAGTAAAATGAACCTGACAGAAAAGCCTCTAATTTAATTCAGAAGCACAATGCAGATTTTTTGCAATTAAATCATAGACACGCATTTAATACAGCGCGCAGTAGTTGCTGGGAAGAGTAGGAAAAACCTATGAGAAGTAACTCACCTAATAAACTGACGGGAGGAAAGCATGAATACAGAACCCGTCAGCAACATAACGATTCGTCAAAATGCAGTCGAGGCCTCCAAGTTATGTCGTCACTTGCGCAAAGAGCAAAGCACGCGTTCCTCCCTCCAGGTAACATCTATTTCAGAGTGAAGACAAGTCACCTGGTAACACGAAGCCCCTGTGGCAGGAGAGTGTGGTGGTTCTCCATCAGGAACAGCCAGAAAAGGGCAGCCACCCCCAGACAGCCCCATGAAAGGGAAGTGCCGCTATCGCCTCAACTGCAGCACCCAGACACCTGATGACAGTGTAGGCACTGCAGAACAGTGGGTCACACTCATGGCCACAGTAAAGGGAGGCAGCTATTTCCCTCCTGACTGTATTTAGTTTTCCTTCCTTTACTGCTGACCTGTTTGTGACATCAATGGGACTGAACCCATCCTCATCACAAACATTTCCTGACTTTCCTCGTTTTGCTGTCCTGCTGCCTTGCTGACCAAAACGAGGGGTTTGGCTCAGCAGAAGTGTCAGTACACATCTTTCCTCCTTTCCACCAGTGGTGTAACTTGCCGGTAGCCTGAATCTCCATGCTCGTTGTCAAAGCTCTCCCATCCAGCCAACGAGGCACTGCAAGACACTGAAAAACCCCAGCCCTGGCTCTGTTCAGCCAGACTTACCAGTCTGCTTCCTTCTGCCTAGGAAAATTCTGTCGGCATTTCTCCAAGTCTTCCAAGTTGCCTTGAGGATACGCCATCGGCTGAGGCTGCATGACTGATCAATTCCTCCCTCTCCTCCCATCCTCCATTTTCCAGCTTAATCTTTTCAGCTGATGGATAGAACAACAACAAAAAAACCCTCAACAATTTTTAAAATTCCCATGGCAATAAATAGATAGATAGATTACAGTCAATTACCAGAAACTGCTATTGATCAAGGCTGGTTTAGAAGTATACTTGCTTTCTGCAATCAAGCTTACAATACAATTTGCCCTGCATTCAGCATCTATTTCAATTAAAATGAGAGGGGAAGAAATGCCACTTATTTTAAATAAAAAGCTTTCAAGCTATCCTTGCAGGCTGCTTTGAGGATCTAGCACAGATCAAAGCTGCTTTAAGAACTCATCCATTCTGCTTCAAATATGATAGCGCATTGTCCATGGAAAAAATTAAGGCAGCGTAAGATATCAAAGCAGCAAGTACATTTTGGGTTTCCAAGCAGTGGTCTCAAAGCTGGTGAAATCTGCCAGAATAATAACAGAATGGGAGTGACAGTAATCCCCTCTGTCACAGAAACCAAGACATTGGCAACTGCAGGCACCGCACCAGAAATTGCTTCTTAAATTAGTCAAGCTCTGTCTTAATGATAGTGAGGTCATCTGTATGGATCAAAAGTCTTGGTCAATACCAGCTTCTCAAAACTGACTGAAATCATTCAATTATGACTAAGTTAGGAGTTGAGGTTTACCCCAAACTTAATCCCTTTGCTGATTAGGGCTTTGTTCTAACTTTCAGCCTAAAGGCATTCATGGGAAACGTATCCTTTTTATCCTTGTTTTGGCATTGTCCTTTGAATAACGTGTCACTTTTTTTGCCATTCGCTGCCTGGTCCTTACGTAATGGCAGATAGCAATCACATCTCCTTTCAGCTTTTTGCCAAGTTTCACGAACCAGTCTTTTTGGCACTCCGTTTATGTGATGGCTCATCTTTCTTCTGAACACCCAGGTCTGCTTTTCTCTCTGCCTGTTCCAGTCTGAGTACATCTTCCTTGAATAAAGGTAGCTATTCACAGCAACCTAAACGAAGTCTCACCAAGGTGCCGCACTGTTCCAGTCGCTCTCATCTCTGCTGTCGCTCTGCTGCGTCTTCTCAGTATTTCCTTCTCCTGTCTCTGCTTTCTTGGGGTTGCGCTTCCTCCTACCCCTTCTCATTTCCACTTGTACCACTTCTGGTTCTGCTTCTTTTCTTCACTGCTGCTTTTCTCACCGAAGGCCAAAATAAGTGAGAAACGTGTCGTGTCCCTCTTTCCCAACCTGTTGATTGAACGTGCTGAAGAATAAGCAGTGTGTGGGGAATAGGATTTATTGGGCTGTTAGCTTGAATGGAGTTGGCTGGTTCAGCCTGTCGAGTCTCTCAGCACAATTTTCTTACTGCACAGCTCCACTGCTGCTCTTCAGCATGCACTTTGAAGGTCTTTTGTGTGTGAGGAGTATGGGTAAGACCTAATTTAGGGGATGGGAGAGGCAGACTTCACTACCTGTGAGAGGTAGTTTCATGCCCTTAAAATGTATTTTTCGAGACAACGGGTCCTGATGCTGCATGGCTAACTTGTCGTCCATGTGTTGGAATTAGAGCCACTGTCCTGATGGGGTTTTGTCTGTTTGTTTGGAGGTAACCTGTGTTAGCACAGAAAGAAATGTCTTAACTTGAAGTTCAGTTGAACTTCTGATTAAACTCAATTCTTTTTATGAGGGAGGTACCTATTCTTATTTGCTGTGGTTCTAACTGAAAGATGGGGCAAACTCCAGATCTTGTTAATGAAAAGGATAAAGAAGGTTTAAATGAAAGATGAAACCCTTCTGTCATGCTAGGGCACGACATTAGCCGGTCGCTAGCACGTTCCACACCACAGTGACACCGTATTTATTTTTGTGTGCTAAATGCTATAGCAAGGACAGTTAACAAATAAATAAATGAGTTGAGGTCGAATCCTTAAGGGAATTTCAAGTGGAACAAAAACTAATGTGAAAGTTGAGGCTGTAACGACCTCGACAGTGTCCCTTTAAATTACACTTAATAAATACCATGGAGCTGAAGTGTTCTGTGGTTATGCATATATTTGTAACAAACGGTTGCACAAATATTTGGCTCCTAACGATGAACTAAATGGCATGACATTTGCCTGGGAAAATTAATTACTTTAACATGTGTTGTATAAAATATGAGATAATCATGTAATGTATGTGTATACTGTAGAGTGTTGCTGAGTGACTAAGTTATTACCAAAGGAAATTTATGAGAAATAAACAAGAAATACTCAGAGATGCTGTAAATGTCATGTTATGCTCAAGGGCCTTTTGCGGCTGAATAATTTTTATGTGGATGAGGAGGACAGGATCATGCAGTGAAAAGTCAAGTTGGAATGAGTTAATCTTTATATTTGCATGTAATTTTATTTAATGTAGCTGTGATGTTTCTGTTTCAGATCTTAGGGTCAGTTCATAATGAAGATGACAAGATCAAATCAGACTAAACTTAGTGATCCAGCATGGTCTCAGCACCAAATTTTAAACTGTTTATGTTCAAGAAGAAAAGCTGCCTGTTAAAGGAATGGGGAATAAAGCCATCCTGATAGTCAAATCATGGCTGCTGGGTTGGGCAAAACCTTACTACTTAATTTATGTGACTTTTTGGAAGGGCAAAGTAATCTTCTTTAGATGTCTTGCCTGCGAAGAAACGCTTCTCTGTGCGACTGTCACGTCTCACAAGCGGGGAAGGTTCAGCGACTGCCAGAGCTCTGCCCTCCCCTCCCGTTAGGATGCTCCGCAGAGTCTACATGAGACTGCGTACAGGAGGAAGAAATGGAAAGCAGTGAACTGGAGAAATATGAACTGGCGAGGGAAAAGCAGATACGTACATTTCTTCTCAGACAAAAAGTGTAGAGCGCAATGGACCCGATCTCTATACAGTAGCAGGAAATAACACGGTAAAAAATCACATCCATTACACTCATCTTTTTTCCCCTAACTAAGAAAATCAGATAGATGAGGCTTTTTTGTGAGCAGCTAGCAGAACCATTTAAAAAAACCCAACAAAACAACAACAACAACAAAAAAACCCAACAAACAGGGCTGATGGGTTTAGGGGGGGTCTTTAACTACTCCAACCGTTATGAAGAACATGATAAACTAGGGCACAGCCTGCTTGGCAAATGCGTCACCGGCATGTTGTCATGCAGCAGTACAGAAAGCGGCTTCCCAGGTGTGATCCTGCAGTCCGTTCCTACCACGGGAGAGGAGCAGCTGGGGAGTGTGAAGGTGGAGGACAATGTTGGTGAGAGACTTACAGGGTTTGTAAGTCTCAGGGAATGAAGGAAGGATAATATAAACCTGAACACAAAGGACTCGAAGCCAGCAGAGTTTAATGAACACAGAGGATATTAGCAGGTAAATTCTGCTGGGAATCAAATCTGAGGAAGAAAAGAGCTCCAGAAAGAATTGATGGTTCATTAACAAAAAATAATAAAACAACCCAAAGACAGTAGGAGCAGAAGCACAAAAATATCTCAGCATGTAGAAAGGATAGAAAATGCAGTAAGATACCTGTGAAATCACAAGCTCTTCAATGATCTCAAGTGCAAGAAGGCAGTGTGCAGAACATAGAAACTAGGTCAAATATCTAAAAATGAATGTTAAAAAAAACCCTCAGCATGAGCATACAGAGGCAAAGTCAGAAAGTCTAAGGCACAAAATAAAATACTTTTCCTGTTCTTTGCTTATACTAATAAAGCATTTTAAGGGCATTTTTGATAGTAACAAAAAGGGAAACCAAGCAAAGAATGACTTTATGGGTAGGAAAATTGGCAGATGATGCTGAGAAGCTCGGAAAGCTTAGTGCCTTTTTTGAAGAAGACTATAAGAGGACAAACATAGTGCTTCTGTTAAAAGTAGGAGCAGGGAATTGTGGAGCCAGGGAATTAGAAATAGTCACCATCCTTGTAACTCCTGAGAAAAAGACTAAAACAAATAATCAGGTGATTTATAATTCCATGAAATCTGAAAATGAGATGCAGCTTGACATGATTTGCCTTTTTCCAAATCCACCAAATTTCTTTTTATGACAAGCAAACAGGCATCGTAAGCACAAGAGAAACAATCTGGGCCACACACAAGGGTGGAGGTGTGTGTGTGCTGGGGTCAGGGAGGGCTGGGCAGGCCTACCACAAATATGCTTGTAGGGGGCTTTCGAACAGAGGGAAAATGTGAGATCGCCTCTGGTTCCTGCTCCCACTGCTTATGCAGCTGCCTGTGCTGAAGACTGTGTGGTCTGCAATAGCTGTAAAACGCAGGGAGCACCAGAGCTGAAAGGAGCTGGGAGAGAGAGACGTGAGTGGTGGGTGCGCTCTCGCAGTGCTCTTGCAGCTGGGAGCAGCTGCGGCCCTTTCAAAAAAGAGGATGCGCAGCAAGGAGGGGAGGACGCAGGGAGCGCTTGCAGGCTGGTGGGGCCATTTGCTGCGTGGCTTTGAGCATCCTGTGCTTCTGAGCTGAATGGTGGGAAAAGGTGTGGCCGAGGAGAAGACCCCAAAAGCTTTGCAGGTAAGAGGGAGCCAACCTTCGCAGTGCTGACAGCATCTCGTTGTGCTTCTGCATCCTGGATGTTTGGGCCAATGCCTTAAGGAGAGCACCAAATGTGGGAAAAGATGCTGCACGTAAGAAAGCCCAGTGTTCAAAATATCTCTCTCGAGCTCTGATTCTTCATCTGTGTTTAATGGCTATAGTGGATAAGACCAGACCAAAAGTAATCCAGTTACAACAGAAAAATGCTCTAGTGGTGAGGATGTCGAAGAGTGCCACATCCCTGCCGAGCAGAGCATCCTCATCTCCCAGCGCTTGTCACAACAGGTTGGGCAGATTTCTGCTAGGTATGGCTTAGGTACAGCTGAGCCTCCCCAGGGTCAGTGGGATGTTGTAAATGAGTTTGCGTAGTCTCTTTCAGCACCGTTTTTTCACCCAAGATATGATGACGTGTATCTGCAGTAATGGCCTGGCAGGAACCCCGCTGGAAAGGTGAGGGGATGGGTGGCCTTGCGCTCAGGGCAATCTGGCTCATGGTTTGCTCTGAGGTGCACGTTCAGGCTTGTCCCTGCGGTGTCTTTCCCTTCTGCACAGCTAGCAACTGTGCACTTGCTCGGAAATGGCAGAGGGGATCACGAGACTGATCCGGCAGGTGGGATGTTTTGTCTACAGGGGTAGCTGGGCCAGGCGCCTCAGGGAGAAATGCAGAAGCCATGTGAGTGGGTAACCAGGGAATAAACTGCTTGTCGGTGGAAGAGCAAATATGAGAATTCATATTCTGATTGCTCCCTATGTAAATCAAGCAGCTTCCTCAATCTTAATTTGTTTTTTTCCAAACTTCCCCAACAATTTTCATTAGTGATGCCTTACTTTTCTGCATGTCTTGATGGAGAAAGGGCTGACATTATCCTCCATTTTCCTGGAGAAAACCAGCCCATTCTGAAGGATGGTGAACAGTAGCCTACTGTGAGATGCTAGAAAAACCTCCTGGGAGAGAGCCCAAAGCTCGCTCTCGTCTGCAGAGGGATCTGAGGGGGAGTAAGCTCCTTAAGCTCTTCTGAGCAGGTGTTTGTAGAGCATTAAGCTGACCAGAACCAAATGCAGTGTTCCAGGTGAATCGCTAAACCTTAATGGCACTGTAATGTCATAACAGTGGGTATATTTTCCATCCCATTCCTTATGTACCCCAACACCTGGTTTGTGATTTGATGACTGCTTTACACTGATCTTCCGGGGGGGGGGTGTCCCCCAGTCTTTCCCTGACTTTGTTGTCTCTGATTTAGGACCAAGCACCGTGCAGAGTGCTCCAGGCTACTCTATTCGTGATGTGATTTTGCATTAAACCATCCACTCTGCTGGACATGATTTTGCATTAAACAGCTTTATCATCCCATTGCCCACATGCTCAGGCTGGACAAAACTTTTGGGAATTCTTTTCTCTCCATTGGCTCAGCCTAACCTAAATAACTTTGTGTCACCTTTAAATGTTTATAGATCACAAAGAGGTACTGCAAATACCACTCATCATGTTATACAATTCTTTGGCATATTAATATTAATACAGGATCTAAAAAAGAAGACTGAAAAAAACATTTCAGTTATAAAGATAGGAAGTGCCAGGATTAAGGTTTCTTATGTAGTTGTGATCTAAATCCCTTTGCACAGCAATATAGGTTTTAGGCATGGGCATATAGCGGGTTATTTAGAGGACTCCTTCTCATTTAGGCGGCAGTATAGATTTTGGACTAGATGGGCTATTTTTCTGACCAAGGATGCAGTCTCTGAGTAAATGTACTATCACTACATGGACATACAGAAAATGCAGCGCCATTTCTGATCCATGCTGGCTGGACAGAAAACATAAAAGGGACTTCAAGATGCAGTAGAAGATTCTCTCCTGGACTTTTTTTTTTCCTATTTAGTATGAAGAAGATGGGAGAGAGGCCATTGTTCTAAGACCTATACATTTAGAACATGTTTAGACGAGTGAAACTGCTTTCTTTAATAAAGTAGGAACATATTAATTGTGTTCTGTGCCTGCTTCATCATAGTCATAGATTTGGAAATGTGAAAATTTGTGGTGCCTGGTAGCCATCACAGCTAAGCTATGATGATCAGCCCAGATACTAGACAGTTCTGAGTAATTTACAAGAACATAACTCATACAGATTAGTAAATTGTGTTCTGTGTGAAGTAAAATACTTTATAAATGTGCAATTTCTTAGGAATGGATTCTTATTTTTTGATTGTCTGCTGGTCAAGGAAAACAAGGTGTGAAAACATAGTCAATTTGAGATTAATGTTATGTATTCCTAAATGGCATCAAGACTCTGTCATTGCGACTGTGAAGTAAATGAGTAATATCACTAATCAAAGGCATTTTTGCCAATAATCAGTTCTGTTATTTTTACAAAAGCAGTTCCACTATATACTCAGTAGTGCGACTCTATGACATGAGGGAATTACCTCCACAGATGACCTGCAAAATGTGCCCCACAATGTGGCACATAACACAGAAGGAGAAGCACATTTGCATATTTTACCAAAGGTGTCAAAGTTACAAGGCTCAAATTCAGCCTGCCACATGTTTTTCCCCTTTCACATCTTGTCCCTTATCTTGTTCTAGGTGAGTTACTGCTCACCTAGAACCTACAAGCATCCTTGCAACAGCCAACCATGGTGATGCACCACCAAGTACCCTTGGCCAGAGGATAACTTGTTTTCTCTGCAGCAGAGAGGGGAGTTGGGGGGCAAAGCTCCAGTTAGGCTGATCCTACCTGTGGGAGATGCATTGCCAGCAGCGAGTGTTAAAGTAATCATAGGATCACAGGATAATTCCGGTTGGAAGGGGCCTCGGGGGCCTTGGGGGCAGCACCAGCTCTGAGATCAACCCATGCTGCTCATGGCTTGAGAAAGACAGGACTTGGAAACCCCCAGTGACGGAGGCTGTGCAACCTCTCTGGCAACCTGCTCTGCTTCGGGCTTGTCCTCACAGGGAACAAGTTCCTCCTTATGTCCAGTCTGAACCTCTCTTATTTCAACATATGCCTGTTGTCTCTCTCCATCCTGCCATGCACCCCTGTGAAAAGCCCATCTCCTCCATCTCAGTGAGCTCCCTGTAGATGTGGGAAGGTGATAACCAGACCCCTCCAAAGTCATCTCTCTTCATCAGCTGTCTCAAGCAAGACAGGCAAATGTCAAGAAGCAGTGATCTGTATACTGTGACCATTGCCACTTTTCATTTCATTCAAATAGATGCACTTTATTGATAGGAGTCAGTGAGACTTCTATTCCAAGGATATAAGCAAATTCATGATTAACTAAGCAGTCTTTTTCCTAGATTGTCGTATAGAAATAAAGTAACAGCCAGTTGGGCATATGCACAGATGGGACCTCATGCTTGCTAGCAAGGGGTTTATTTGTGCAGTGCCCTGGGTGTTCCAGGTGTGGATATGCCTACCACCGCCCATTGGTCTTCTCCCAGTGGTGTGGTGGGCAGAGGATGAGGCAATGGAGATAGCAGACTTTTTCTCTCAGCCCACAGACCCCCATAGCTAAACACAACTGAGAAGCCCTTTCCTCTGCACATACCTCTGTTCCTGTAGTACCTACCAGGTTTCTGGCAAAATTCTGTGGTCAGGCTACTGCTATCTCACGCATGTCCTGTGCTAGGAGTCTCACAAAAAGAAGCAAGTGTGCAACTGAGGCAAAGCAGCCTGGGGTGGTGGGTGCTGCCCAGCTAGGGTGGTGGGTTGACATCTATACATAGAAGATCCCGGCTACAATCCCCCTGTGCCTCCCCTCTTCTGCCACCAGGACTCCTTCACCCTGGAGTGACCTCAAAACCAACGAAAGGAGAGGCTGATTTCTCTGCAATCTTTATAACCAGGAAAGTAAGCACTCCCACTTTCTTGTTCCCTGTGGAGACATCAAGAGGCCTAAATTCTCTTCTGCATCTGTAAACAGCTGGGAAAGCTGACCCTTAAACTGTGTCCATACCACTTTTCTTCTGGATTCCTCACCCAGCAGTTTGGCAGTTTTCATGAATTTTGCTTTGGAACGAAATCAGATTCACTGAAATGGACAGCAATTTTATTAAGTGTTAAACACACAGCTGTATTAAATAAGTAAAGTGAATTTAACTGTAAATAAGAACCAAAATTCAGTATAATCAGATTAATACAATAAACTACAATAACATCCATCAAAACAGAATGATGCAATATCAACTGCATTTGCAGTTTATGCTGATCTGGAAAGAAAAAAAAAAATGTACCTGGGAAGACTGTCACCAGAGCATTACTGAGAGGTTTTTTCTGTTGCGTAATTTTTTAAGAACCAGAACTATTCAGTTGTCAATAGGAAATTAAACCAGTGAGACTCAATTAATGCATGACACTGTTCCCTTTGAGAACAAACATGACTCAGAAGCAGTTCATAAAGAAGACAAGCTCTTGCTTAGTTTAGCTACATGACCTGCTTAGTTCTCAAAGGGACCCATCAAACTGAAATTAGGCAGTTAAAAAAAAAAATCATTCTAAATAAATTCAGGAACTAACAGAACCTGGGATCCCTCTGCTAATTTATATAGCTTTGCAATCACATTTTCCATTTTTTTTTGTCAAGTTTCTCTCTTAGGTGAGAACATGAAGGTGAGGAGAGGTTGTCTAATCACAACTTTACAGTCTGCACATCAAGTGACAAGTTGCACATAGCAGGATGTCAGCCCATTATCAAGAAAAACAGGTTGCATTTTGTCCCGTGCTACTGCTGACCACAGTTTTCTACATTTTCAGTGCTTGGTCAGCTATGGTGAGGATTGCTGTGGTGGCACTGGTAATTTAAAGCATGAAAATTTTTGCAGGGCCAAGCTGCCAGCAAGAGCTGACCGCAGAAAGTATCTGCCTTTCAGATTATATCACATCATATCAACTTGAGGTCCTGGAGAAGGAAAGGGGCATTGTTTAATGTGGACCGTGGTCATTCAGGCCATAACTCCTTTCTCAGCTGAGAGACTCCTCGGGGTACAATGTTTGCTCTTTTTTGTTGCAGATTATTTACAGGAGGTTTGAGTAACTATGATGATATTTGGAAAAACAACCCAATCTCCTTTTAAAAAAAAAACATTTCAGACTCAGCAGTTTCCCATTTGAGAAGAAGACAGGTTGGGAGTTGGTTGCGTGTTTTCAAACAGGAGCTGTACAAAGGTGAGGGTGAGACTTCCAGCTGTAGAGACAACCTGGATCTCTCAGGGCTATGATTTGGTTGTCTAAGCAGAGGCACTCCATTCCACGTGAAACACCCTACAGTATCCAAGTCATCCAGACAGAGCTGGTAGAGATGCCACAAAACCCCATATGGATGGCTTGGATATCCTGAGGTGTCCCACGGACGCTGGACCCCCTGTTCAGGCACCCGAGTCCTGCCCCCTCTGTTGCCCCACCAGAGATGAGGTGGCACCCAGATCTACAGCATCCTGGGCAAATAATTGCATGCATGCAGGGATGGCACTTTTTACTAAAGACATCCGTCAGGTGAAATTTTAGGATGCTTAAGAGGGCAAAATGCTTGAAGGACTTAATTATGCCTCTACGAATCCCTCAGCAACACTAGGCTACCTGAAAAGCCTCTCACTGCATTAAATTAGCACATCCAAAAGTTGCAGGAATTCACAGCTGGAAGGGACGCCCTCCCAACCCTTGCCGCCTCATGCACTGAGCATTTCTGAACCATCAGTGCTGGATGTTTCCATAATCTTCTCTTTGAAAAGTTGGACAAAACATCCCTGGGTTATGTCTTCCTGTGCTCCATGACTGCCGTCATTAGGAAGTTTTCTCTATTGTCTGGCCTAAATCTTCTTTACTTCTGTTTAAGCTGATTTCTTCGTGTCCTTCTTCTGATGGACATGATGAGCAGTTGATCATAATCCTCTTTATAACAACCTTGTACGTGCTGGAAGACAGCAGATTTTCTGAGAACTTGGTTTTGGCCTTAAAATAACTCTTCCAAATTATTTTGCTTTTGTACCACTTGGCCACAAAATAGGCAGTTTTCATAAAAGAAAGAGACAGGAACGATCATTTGATAACCATCTCTATCCCTCTGCAAACACAGGTTTTAGTCCTCTGAGAGGCGACCTGTCAGACATTAGACTGATACTCTTATTTATCAGTGTCATGTGTAATCTGTAAATCCTTCTAGTGAAATAAAGGTTTGCAATTTTGTTCCAACAAAAATGTTTGGAGAATTTAGCTGACTGGTGCCTCTGATCCTGTATTGAACTTGCAGTGGCCTAAGTGACTAGTTGCTGTGCCAAGAAAAGCTGTATTAGGTAATTTGGATAGTAACACAATAGACTTCCCACTTCTTATAAAGCTGGAGATTAAGAAAAGCAGTGCAGATAATCAACAAAATCAAAATACACTGATTTTAGATACCCCTCAGGGGTGTTTTCTCTGCCATGATGCTGCCACTTCAGCTGTGCGTGTTTGGCTCCTGGTGCGAACCTTGGGCTGCATGTGTCCACCTCTCCTCCTCTCTTCAGAAAGAAACCTCTTGCACAAAACTCGATTTGCCTTTTCTGAAAAATGAAACCTGTTTGTCAAGGAACAGGAAACCTGTCTGAAATCCAGAATCAGTTGGCACTGCTGCCATTCATCTGTGAGAAGCGCTGACAGCCTTTGAAAAGCAACGTAAAACCTGTGGGTGTCTCACGCTACTATTCCAGTTCAGATTATGGATCTGGGGAGATCAAGTCCATCACTGCTCGTTATCTTGCAGGCGATCAGTCTGAGGAAGAAGCAGGGAGCAAACAAAACTGTGTGTCTCCTGATGCTGAGCAAGCTGGAAGAAACTCAAACCCAAAACTGAGAATACATATTGCACAGGAATGGTATCACTTTTAACCATTTGTAGAAATACTTGTGCTCAATTTTCACTCATCGGTTTTGCATGTTATACAGCTCCTTGATAGTGTGACATGATAGCAAGGAGGAGCAAGTGATGTGTGACAGCAGTGGCATTGCTTTGTCACCCCCAAGTCAATAGGAATTGAAGCAATGCTCATCAGTTATGTGACCGGAGGAGTAAAGCATAGTTTTGTAGGCTTGGTAGTCTTTCCCAAAACACCCATACTATAACACAGGCAGTGCAGTGCTGTACCTCTCTGTGTCTGTAATCTCCCCCTGGGGAGCTCGGCTGCCTGTGTGTCAAGGACCCAAGGCCAGCTCTGATGCAGCACAGCTGCGTAACCTTCAGTCAGGCCGCTGAGAAAGAGCCATGAGAAAGTAAGCACACAGATAAGAGAGGTAAAATTACAGTCAGAGGTAGGGATGCTGAGATGGGCTTGTTGCAGAGCTCAAGAATTCAAGAGGGAAAACACCTGCAGGGGAAGGTATTGAATCCTTTTTTTTTAAAAAAAAAAAAAAAAAGAGTGAGGCTGTTTGGGGGCTAGCCCGGAATTAGGGGATGGTTGGGTCATGTCATTGGTGTTACCTCTCACTGCACGGGGATAACCGGTTTTTTGAAATGCCCATCACCCCTTGTCGTGAAGGTGTGTGAGCCTGCTTTGAGCCCCAGATGTCCCTCCCAGCCTCAGGGGTTCCGTTCCACACACAGAGAGATGCTGCTGCAACTGCACCAGCGGTATGGCCGTGTCCTGTCTGAGCAGCACAGCGTGGGAAAGCAGGTATTAATTTTGACACTTCAAGGTGAAGCAAGGACGCAGGTGGGTCATGCTGGCTGGACCAGTGCATGAACCCCAGGAACACGGTGCCTGCCTAGGCGCGCACACACACAGCCGCTCACTGGGTCAGTACCAGATTTTCTGGCCCTCAGCAGGCTAATTCCAGCTGGACTCAGTTGTGCCTTTATTTTTTTCCCTGAGCCCTGAAATACAACCAAAGATGGGTTTGGACATGCAAACCTGCATTGCAGCTGCCAAGCAGAGCAGAAGCCATGTTGGAGGATGAACTGGTATCCATGGGGAGCTGAGGAGGAGGGGAGCTCCTCCTCAGATGGGAGCAGGACATGGGGACTGCCCAAGGTCCCAGCCCTGGGTGGCCAAGCGCGGTTGGCCTTGGCATCTCTTTGGCCTCTGCAGTGCAGCTGCACAGCGGTCCCATGAGCCCTCCCAGCCTCGAGCACATGCCTGAACCACACAAGAACTGGAGGTATCTAATGAGGGTCTGTTGGTCACCCCGCAGTGATGACCATGCCCCATTGACATCCATTTAGGATTTGGGTCTGCACAAGTCCTGGAGAAGAAACCCCTCATGGCAGGCGCTATGTAAATGTACTGGGCAGGGTGGTCACTGTAGATGGGGAGGACGTGAAGGACGACACCTTTGTGTCCCTGAACGCTCCTCTCATTTTCCCAGTGGTGATTATTCTAACACAGTCTGCTCCCACAGCTCTTGCCTCACTGATTTTCTTCAGCCAGCCCAGACAGAGCAGTGCTGCTGGTGCTGGGCACTGTGGAAACACTCTGCAAAGCATCTTTGCCACCCTTTGGCTGGCATCTTCTGGCAGATGAGTCCTCCTGCCAGCTGGAGACAGACTGGTTTATTCAACGGCTCTCTGCAGAGGCTGCTTCCCTCGGGAGGTTCAGATTTTTCCAGCCCCTTTCCTTATCTCCTTTTTTTGCCCTCGAGCAGAGATCCCTCTGGTGCTTCCTGAGGAAGGTACTATGTGCAGCTCTAGGAGAAGGTCAAGGAAGCACTCTCCAGAGCTTGTGACCTTCTTCCAAACTGGGTCTCTCTCCTTCAGCCCCTCTTCAGTTCTGGAGATGCAGGTTAATGGTTGGGGCCCCGAGGGCAGCCCCCACCTGATCCCGGAGCCAGCGCTGGGAAGAGACGTGTCGGAGAAGGAGCTGTGGGCAGCTCTTCGGGGAGCGACTGCCCGGTGCGGACCCTCGTCCCACTCCCCACCTGAGCTGTGGTGCAGCCCTGCCCAGCCACGGGCCCTGCTCATCCTGACCCCCACCCGCAGGGCCCCCTCCGATGCCCGGAGCTGCCCCGGTGCCCCCACCACCCCGGTCCCTGGGGATGAACGTGGGTGATGGGATCTTGCTCCCCTGGGCAACACAGGATTTAACCAGCCTGCAATACCAAGTGGAGAAGTTTGCCCATTATTTTTGGTTTTACTGGCAGCAGATAAACTATTTTATAAAGGAATCACGTTCCTGTCTAAAATAGATCAAGCAATAAAAAGGGGTAGAGACCAGATGAGGGAAGGTGTGAGGAGGCATAGGATACAGAGAATTCGTATTCCTCTCCCTTCTTATTCAACCTGCAGATGATAAACTGCATAGTTCATGTATTTACAGAGCTTTGTGAAAGGTTAGCAGTTACTTCCTCTATAATATATATTAATGTAGAGAAAAACAACACTTGAAACTGTAGAAACATCAGAAACCCTTTGGAAAGGTAAATCATGAGCGTAACACTGCCAAGACCTCTTCTCATATTGACAGGAAAGGATTTGCACTGAGAAATCCTATTAATAGAGATTATTTGCATAAATCTTTTGTGCAGCAGACTCCATTTGTATTATATATACTTCTCCCCTGGCATGTATGTTAAAATAATGTATTTTTAATAATATATTCATGTTGCCACTTACAAATGTGCACAGCCATGACTCACCAGTATTTAGTTTCTCCTGCAGAAGGGAAGTCAAGCTTACAGATCTGTAAATGCCGAAGCTTCATTAAACACTCACCAGTTCTCAATAATTCCCTTTCCAGTATGTTATCACAACGGCTCCACAAGAGCTTTCCAGCATCTCCCTCTCCCTTTACAATCCTAGGATGTGATTTATCACTCCAGTCTGGGTGCTCTGAGAACTTTTAATAGTACTAATTGCCTTATTATCCACTCCAGTGCAAGAGTAAAACCTTTTGACATTTTCCTTCCTTCCCTGAGGAAAACAAATCCCAGTTCCTGGGATATTGCCTTCTGCTGCCTCTGTGATTACTGGGGCGAGGAATTCCTTTAGGCCCTTTGCCTTATCAGCCTCATCTGTCACCAACTTTCCATTCCCATCTCTCTCTCGGTGCTCCCTAATCACTTCACATCTTCCGTTATTTTGTGTTATTTTTTTCCTCTTCCTCTTTTATTTGCGATGTCAGTCTTCATCACATATTCTATTCCTTATTTTCTATCAATGTACTTTTTCACATCAGGCTTTGTGATACTTACCTTGCTCCAGTTTACTATTTTTAAATTAGTGTAGGAGTGCCTACTTGGAAAAAAAAAAAAGAAAAAAAAAAAGAAAATACATTTTTTCTGGCTGTTCCATATTTGAGAATTTGCTGCGACAACTCCAAGGAAATCACAAACATATGCAAATTCCTGTATGTCACCTATGAGAGGATCTTAATTTTCTAAAAGCAAATCTAATATCACAAAAACATTTGGCAGATCTCTAACCTTTCCAATGCTGATATAATAAATAATTTTTTAAATTTTTTTCTTTTTTTTTAGTGAAAAACTGGAATTAATTGCAGTACCACATACCCTCAGCATCTATTTTTCCTGCTCAGTGTGGATAGTAAGAAGAGGCCAGCCATAGAAGAGCATTTATGATGTATGTTCAGATGTGCAGGAACACAAGGCCAAACCCGGGCGGAAGACTGAGGGGCTGAGTGGGATGACACCTGTAACCACAGTGCTGCTTGGGTGGGACCACTGGAGCCTTCTGCTCACAGCAGGATGGTTGGTCCTCAGCACTGGATCAGGCCAGCTGTGGCTTTGTTCAGCCAAATCTTGTAAACCCCTGAGGAGGGAGAACCCACACCTGCTTTGGGTGACCTGTCCCAGTGCCGCACCACCCTCTTGGTGGACGAGCTTTTCCTAATGTCCAGCACAACCCTCCCAAGCCACAACTTGCGGCTGCTGCCCCTTGTTGAGCAGGGTTGGGCTCCATCATCTTTGTAACTCCCCTTCACGTAGCTGTAGGCTGCCTCAGATTGCCCCTCAGCCTCCTCTTCCCCGGCTGAACAACCTCAGCTCCCCTTGTAGGTCCTATGCTTTTGGCCTCTAATTAGCTTAGGTATTTTTCTCTGGACTCCTTCCTATTTCTCCACATCCTTCTTGAACTGGAGGGCCTAAAAGCAGTCACAGTATTCCAGGTGTGGTCTCACCAGTGCTGAGTAGAGACAGGCAGATCACAAATTTCCAGAATTGCTGGCCATGCTCCTCCTAAGGTACCTCAGTCCATGATTTCCATCCTTTGCAGTGAGAGCGCAGGATTCATTCAAATTCAATTTGAGGTCCACCATAACCTCCATGCCCTCTCTAGTATAGCTGCTACCCAGGCAGTGGCTGTCTATGGGGCTAGCCTGCCCCAGGCACTGGGCTTTCTACTTCTCCTTGCTGAACTCTGTGAGATTGCCCTTTGTGCAATGTTCAACTTCCCCAGCTTTGCCTCTGAATTGAAGCTCTACAGTTTAGTGTGCCAAATTCTAGTGGAGGGTGTCCCTGCCCATGTCAGGAGGGGCTGGAACTAGATGATCTTTGAGGTCCCTTCCAACCCAAACCATTCTGTGATTCTATGAAATGCCTCTCCTAATTTGGTGTCACCCACGATTCATTAAGGAGCTGCATTCTGGCCCATCACACAGGTCTTTGATGAAGATATTGAATAATATTTGTGCGTCAGCAGTCCTCGATGCACTCTATTACCACTTCCAGCTGGACACCAAGACATTGATTGCTGCCCTTGGGGCCTGGCAGCGCAGGCGGTTTTCAGCCCGTGTAAGAGCTCCCCTTCTCTAGATAGCCAGTCATTTCATTAGAGAAGGAGAACGGGCCGGTCAAGCGTGACTTGCCCTTGGTAAATCACCTTGTCATCCTTCATGCCCTCGGCAGTTCAAACACGTTTCATGGAATTCATCTCACCCAACCTTCAGTACTCGCAGGTGAGCAAGGCATGGCCTGCACTGCCTTTAAAAATAATGGGGAAAAATGAGTCGTCCTGGGTCAGATTCATCTGAGCCACTGTAGATGTCAATTTTAGAGCAAGGTAAATTTGCCACAGAAATGGCCGTTTTCTTTCATTTATATAAGCAGGCTGTAGGGTACCTAGCTCGACATCCATATTCAGACAAATTCTGCTTCTCGTGCCTTACCTCTAACTCCTGTACAGTGTCCAGTCCCTCCCTGGTGTTCTCATTCTCTGCAGACTACCTGAGAGTCTCAAAGCCTATCTAGAGACTCCTGTAACAATATGAAAAGAGGAAAAATGTGTATGTCACTTCCAATGTTTGTTCTACCTTTGCTTTCATATACAGACCAGTTAGTCATTGCAGCATATGCTGAGCTTTACTTGCACAAGCAGCCTTAAAACAAAGCCCCTACAGAAGCCAGCAGGCAATTTAGCTGGCACGAGAAGCTTTTAAGTTTGGAAACTAAGTATTGTATTTGATGCCATATAAATAGGGAAACAATAATATTAGTAATGTTGTAGAAAGGCAATTTTTCCATATTTTTTTAACCTTAACAATCATACACTCTTATAGGAGCATTAAGAATACAGAGTCCCTTATTGCTGTTAATTTTCATTCCTCCTCTTTATTGTCCCAAGTGGATTTTGAAACAGTATTTGGCAACACTTGATTTTCATACATTCCTTTCATACATCTGTAGATCTTTCTTACATTTACAGATTTGTTCAGATGTATTTTGGTTTAGATTTCTGTCTGAGCAACATCTAGCTGTTGAGGCATTTTGATTGTCTCACTGGAGAGGATTTGAAATATGAAAATAAAAATCTGTGTATTTGGCTGCAGTAAGAGTTTGTTGTCTGTTAAACACATGAGAAAACAGCATAACCTTTACTTCACAATTATTGCTTCAAGAAAGTAAGATGTTTAATTAAAAATCATACTAGTTATATTGGTGTTTAATTCACAAGGTCCCATGAGTGCATATTGGCAAGCATATGTAGATAGCCTCATGTTGCGATGAAAGTTCAAAGTATCTATATTAAATGGGAATTGTATGGTTCAATACTCATTAATTCCCTTTGTGGATGTTAACATTTTCTATTAAATATTTTTTAAATATACAGTCCACATATGCAGAGATTTATTTTTTTTTACAGTTTAAGACTGTGACCAATTGATTTTGTGGGGGTCTGATGGTGAAGCCAAAACCCTTATATCAAGGACTAGATGTATAACAATATATTCCAGTTCTCAGGTAAGCACCCTACCACACAGGAAGGAAAATACTCTGGGTGTAGCCTGCCTGCCTTCCTCCCTGTTAGAGCATTTCCACTTCAAGCAGCTTATCTAACTATTTAGCAATGACTTAAGGTAAACTTTGGGGAGATGAGACTCAAGTTTCTGTCCTCACTCCCACGAATGCTGAGACACATCTGCACAAGAGAATGCGTCAGCAGGAGAGACTAAGGATATCTCATGCCAAAGTACCTTATGGTTTGGTAGGTAGGGTACAGGTCTAGGAAGCAGGAGGTTTCCCAGGAAGAGGTAATTGAATGTGGTCTCCAGCTTCCTTAAGCTCTCTAACCCAGAGGCATTAGCTGGCTGGAAGTCCCACAGCTGTGTTGACTTGTGGGCTTTATTCCCCAACTTCACCCCATTGTCAAGCACTGCACTTCCTCTTTTTCTCAGCAATAGCGTTTCTGTGGTGCTCTATTCTAGGGAGCTGTGAAAAAAAGACAACAGGCACAACAAAAGCAGAGAGGTAGAAACACGCAGAGGTCAGGGAATAAGAGAAGAGGGTGAGCAGAGGACTTCTGGGTGCTGAACCTATGAACTAGGCAAATTTGTTACCACTGAGCTGGTTTACCCAAGCTGTGAACTGGAGCCAGCTTAGGTCCAGCCAGATGTCTTAGTTAAAGCATGGCACCGCTTGTGCCAGGGTTAGCTGTGCTGTTTCCAGTCCAGGATGCGGGCACTGAAGACCCTGTTACACCATTGCACTGTGTTCCTCAGCACTCCAAGACTTAGACGGCCTCTTCGCTTCAATGTGAGGCCAAACAGGACCGAGGTTTTGGGCTGCACTGGATCAGCGCCAGATGCTTTGTGCAGACTTACCCCACAATTTTCTTAATTAAACTTGGCTTCTGATCTTACAGGTCCTGATGAATGTCCGCTGTCTCAGTAGTTATGAGCCCACTGCTCACTTCCCAAATTGCCCTAAAATAACAAATGCCAACTTTTCCATATGTCCCGGTACTGGGACATCACCACATTGCATCAGACCTGCCTCCCAATCAGACAAAGGAAAAACAGCTGTTTAAGCTCATTGTTCCTGTCTAATTTTTGAACTATAATACAAAAGACAAGGGAGGATGACACCTACTCTTGGCAGAGTTGATTCTAGTCCTTCTCCCCCACCACCCACCTGCCCCAAGCACAATCCTAGGGTAACCAAAACCCACACTTTTTTTTTTTTTATGATCAATCTCCCTTCCAAAATGTCACCTAAGTTCTAGTTGTGCTGAATTTGGGTGAACATTATCTTTTTCTACTATGACCTACAGACTGCACGCAGGCAGCTGCATGCTGATTTTTAAAGTAATTCTTTGAGATTTTCAACATTTTTGAAAGGTTAAGAGGAGGTATTACTGATGCTTCTTCACATGACTGTATGCTATGTTACAAGATCTGCACAGCATCCATTTTGAATTACAGTGTTGACTTCTGCGTTTTACTCTGTGTGCATCCCCCCACCTTAAGACCTCATGACAAATGCACTTGAATCTAGGAGGCAGCTGTATCTTTAACTACAACATTTTAATTTGCAGTCTGGCTGCTGAAACAGAAACAGCCTTGAAAGATTTAGCCAAATTCTGGTCTCTTGAAATTCAGTAATAAGATCACACTGGTGGTACAAATAATACAAAACAAACAGATGATTTCTTAGCAATCTCTCCCAAAACTCATTGCTTGGTAAAATTTCAGCAGCTGTTCACTACAGAGGGATACATGCCATGCCTTAGTCAATCTTTTAGCTTAGCATTCAATTTTGAAAAGTGACTGCTAAAAACTGTTTGGGGGGGCAAAATACACGAGCCTGCAGAAGGCAAAGGCAGGATGATCTGATCACTAGAATAATTTTATCATTTACCATTAGCTGTGGCCAGAGAAACCTAAACCTGCTTTTCTTGCATCGTTAGGTATAACTGAGCACTCCTGCAATTTATCTCAATGTTGCCCCATCATTCCCTGAGTGGAGCCTGTTCCTTGGTTTCATTAGCACATAGCGGAAAAGAGCTCCACGGACCAGTTGTACATTATGTGAAAAGCTGTTCCAGGTTTTCCACCTTTCAGGTAAATTCTCCAACTATACAATAAAAAGCATAGTAATGCTGGCTCAGCCTTTCATTAATTTACATATTTCTAACACTTTCCTTCTTAATCATCTGCTTTCTAAAATCAGTGTTCTCCTCTCCTCCCACCCCCAAAATACTTTTCAGAAAAATTTTCTTCAATCTTTATTTTGCCCTTCTCTGAATCTTCTTAGCCTGCATTAGTTTTTATCAGGGAGAATAACAGCAACTTTTAAATCGTTCCAGAGAAGAACTTAACCACCAGAAACACAGTATTTTTGTTATGCTCCATTCCATTCTCCATAATCCCATCAACATTCATTCTTCTGACTGTAACTTTACAAGAGCATTCCCTTCTGTACAGTGATACACAAGATTGTTCTGAGCTGACACACAGAAAAATCTCAGCTATTTGCAAGGGAAGCTGCATTTATTTGTCTTGGTACTTCATGTTTATCAAAGCCTGCCACTCCATCATCTCCTCCCTGTCAGTTCTAGCTGTGGTTCCTGGCAGCATCCCCTCTACCTCACCAACCAAAGGAACTGTACCAGAGAACTTAGCAAGTACTGCTGGGCTAGCAGTCATTCCTCTTCTCAAGTCATGAAGGCATTATGGAAAGCCAATCCTAACACAAGCCAACAGAGTCCACCTTTTCAGTGACGCCATTTCACCTTACTTTTTTGTCCCTCAGACAGTTTTACATGTACAAAATTACACTTCTTATTATCAAGGCTTTGAAAAATAAAACAGTAATAAAACCCTCAAATATATTGAATTCAATCAGTTCTTTATTCATTGCCTTACTGAGAATCTTGGATAATGGCAACAGAATAGCAGAACAACCTTTCTCTGCAGAAATCAGCCTTGCATACTACTATGTAAGTTGGGGAGTTTGTTTTTTGTTTTTTTTTAGTTCTACTTTTAACTATATAACTTGGTCAGGAGTAGCCTTTTTAGCAAGCCCACTAAAAGATGGTCCCTTGAAATCCTTTCACAGCGTAGACCCTTTTCAAAAATGCAAGTTTACAGGTTCATGCTCCTGAGGCGGTCACTTCATTCCTAAAGCCGTTGAGAATGTCCCAGTTCATTCCAGTCAGGGTAGGTGACTCATACCAGTTGGCTTCAGCAACTCTTCTGACACACCAAAAATCCATTAGCTTCCTCAGCAGAAGAGCTGACTGGTTACCTTCCCAGTATCCTTGGGACTGAACACTAAAGCAAAGAAACTTTGATGTTTTAACATTTTAATTTTTCTTAAATTTCTTTAAATCCCAGATGACACGCACATTCCTCCTTGGGCTTCCTAATTCCAATAAACTGCAATAATTGTGTTTACAAAGCTTTAGATATTCACCTTAAAATATTTTGGATGCTAACATGTTATTTGTGGCCATTTATGTTCTTTGGATTTGGGGGGTTAAGTTTTACTTTCAAAAGTCTTCAACAGGCTTTAGCTTAACTAAACCCTTATATCTCAGATATGCATGATGTGCTTTGTAACTTACCTTGGCCAGAAGCATGCATGTATGAAGTCAACATATAACACAGATCTCAGAAGTCCACAGATGCGCTAACCTAGATATATCCTAGGTTACTATGTCAAACGCCTTTCATGTACAGCCCAGCTGATGGACATTCATCCCACATCCTGTACATCCGAAGTTCACATCCATCCATGGGATGCTAATGAATCACTGTTGTTCAGACACATGAACCTAACAGAACCTGCATGAGAAAGACTCCATTTCACATTAACTTGCTGCGACAGTGAAAAAACAGAGACATCAGGGCGGAGCAAGCAGTTCTTCTTCTTGGGTCAAAATTTCTAAAAGGTTCACAAGTTTAAAATACAGAAAAACGCATTAAGCATTTGTTTGGATTCTCAACTTCTTTAGCATAACCTATTAACAAAATCACCTGAAAAACCTACTTGAGAATAAGTTTTCCAGCCCATCCACAGTTAAGCCTCCAGTTTCCTTTAGAATCTGCTTCCTGCTTTGATCTGTCAAAGCCAGAGGCAGCAAATGCATCTGCAAGAGCCGCAGTTCATCCCAGGCACGTTGTACTGACATCCTATCAAGCCCTACAAAGTACTGGCCCTTGCAAAGTGCTCCCACAGAAGCCTCATCTCTTCATCTCACCAACTAGTGAAGTCTGAAATGACCTCTGTGGTTTACTGAGTGTAAAACAATTAAGCATCAGATCATTGTGGAGTTTGCGCTTCGCAACACTTATCTGTGTACTACAGTTTTGTCCATGAGTTTACACCCATCTGCACGTCTGGGCAACATAACATACAGACATTTACTTAGCACACCAATATCACAAGTATCTCTGCAAATATTTGTACCAGATACCTGCAGGCTATAAACATGAGACTTTCTTATTTTCTGTGTACACAAAGACCAGAGTCAAAGTCAATTTTCACCTTTAATAAGCTCATGATTCTTTGTTATTTAATACTCTGTAAAAAGGTATTACAGATTGATAGATTATTGCAGTGACTTCTAAAGAACATGGACAGCCATGAGGCTGAAACTACAATATCATATACATTATGTAGTCATTGATATGATCTACTACAGCATGAAGAAAAATACTTTTGAAACAAACAATATTTAACTGAAAAGATAAAAATGGAGCTTTCTTTCTTACAGTATGGTTACATATCTATATTCCAAGAGTAACATTTTAAAAAAAATGCTAGATCTTGAAAGGTCATAGATAAAAAGAGTCATGATGAAGATGAACCAGTTTTGCCCAGAAATGCTATAATGAGCACACTGCACAGTTTTTCAGCAAATCCTAGTTTTGCCAAGCTTCAAGAGGCAAAAGCCTGAAATGTAAAAGCTTCCAAGTTGTCTAGCTAGTCCACTCGTCTTGCTCTGGAAGGCCCAGTGACTCACATTGCTTTAAGACAGCGTGTCACCACTACTGTTCTTTGCCGACATCATGTCATCAGGAAGAGACGACTTGGGTCCTTACGATGCCAAGCCCAACAAAAAGCCTCCAACAAATCCACTGGACACCACAATGTTCTGCTTGATAAATTCTGTTGACTGAGAAGAAAAATAATATTAGTAAAGAACTGAGTTAATTGTGTCTGATTGTAGCATTTACACTTATCACAATTGCCTGGAAACAAAAAACTAAAGTTATGGAAGGGGGCGCAGGAGGAAGCAATGTGTTTAAAACCATATAAAGCTAGGTGGCAACTGCAGGCACTAATGGAGCTAAAACTGACGCTCAGCTGTCTTTAACAGTATATTTAAAATACAGTTAGCATTTTAAAAGTCAAAATACAGGGGAACTGTCACAGCAATTTCACGCCAATACCATTCTTGTTTTGATTGAAACAAGGCAGATGTTTTACAAACTTCCTTGGCAAGAAAACATGAGCATCACCATCAATTTGATTTTAATCACATGAAAAAAGTTTTAAAAAAATACTCTTTTTTTTGGAAGACTAGATCATTGGAAAAGAAATACACTCCACTCCATTATGAGCCAGTTTCCTAACAACTTAATCCTACCAAAACCACTTGTGGATGATGACATTTGTGTACAATATTTCATGAAGTAACAGCACAGAGTATAACTTGTTATATCGAATGGGTGCCATTTCATAAATCCTCCACTTCAAACACTTCAGATTCTTCTAACTGTGCACTAGTAGCTGAAGTAATATAATCTGAGGGGGGGAAAAAGAAAGAAAAGGAAACAACCAAGAACCCTATCCTGCCCCACCAATTTCTGCAGGGTGACGGAGGCCAGCTTAAGCTATTTGGGGTATAAAAGAAGCTAGAAAACCACTTCTCTTGACCTTCCACTTCACATTCACATTAGAATTTAAGGTAATCTTTAATCAACCTATGTGCAACTCCATACAGGTTAAATCCAAGATGTCAAAATTCTTAATCAGAGCGCTAGTGTGGCTGCTGTTACATTGTCTGCAGCATATTCCAAGTCAGGATTTGAAGTTATTGAGAAAGAAGCTTAGATCGTCTGTATGAAATGTGAAAATATGTAAAAACAGTCTAAACATACTTTTTTGTTGTTTTTTAAATAACAATAAAATGATTAAATAAGTCTTCAAATGACAGAAGGAAATAGCCCCATTAACACTGATGAGTATCACAGGCTACCTCTTTTCAACATAGTTTGTAACTAACAGATTCTGAAGACAGATACTCTTCAGAATAAAAATAAGATAAAAACCACAACTCTAGTTACTAAGTAGTTATAGCTTTTCTCCAGAAAGAAAGGTCAGTCTTTTCCAGCAGACTAAGAAGATGTGGGATTTGTCTTTGTAGCTGCGATGTTTTAACCACAACACTCTCAACTTTTTACCGTGTCATGACCTTACTGGTTTTCTTACCAGCCAAGAATCTGCACAGACTAAATGGCAAAGCCAATGGCAGTCCCTAAGCTGTTATCAGCTGTAGAAATGCATTAACTCTGACATGTGTGTGTCATCTTTAAGAGTAAACAAAATAGAAAGCTAAAGAAGTAAGAGAGAGTACAATCTGCTAACTTTTAATAAAATACACAGCTAGACCTTTCCGAATGCTTTCCAGTTTTGCACCTGCATTTTCAACTAATCATCACCTGCAGTGGAAGGTAAGAAAAATTGGCTGGTAGAAAACAGTTTATCACCTTGGACTTACCTCTTCAATTAGAGTATTGATTTCAGGTGCTGCCTTATTGGCACGCTTTTTTAACTGTTTTTTTGCTTTGTTTACATCTTTTTCAACTCTCTTCCAGTCAACTTGTACATATCCACTATGACTAGCAATCTAGGAAAATAAAGAGTATTTAGTACAGTTGTAGTTAACATTTTATGAGTCAAACTACAGTATCTTAATGCCTACAGTTTTTTCTTAATTGTTTTTAATTACAGATACAGGAAAATATGTTGTTCCAATTACAACAGGTAGTCTGCTTCAAACACTAGTATTTCCCACAACAGCAGCAATTCAAATTGGAACAAGCAATGACAAAGTTCAGCAGACTACTATTAATTTTACCACTTCTCTGTTGTTTAGTTATAAAAGTTTTAAGAAACAACATATTTCCTTCAGCATTTACAGTAACTATACTTGTAAGAAAAGGAATGAGAAAAGCACATTCATAGGACAACAATAAAAAAACCTGTTTCATTTCAGATTCTTTCACAATTGTGGAATTTTGATTTGTGACAAGATATTTGGGACTAATCAGAATCATTATAAATACTGAAGAGTATTATTTTATCCTACATCATTTAAACTGCCCAACAAAAAAAAGTATTTGATACAAGAGAATTCTTGTATTTTCTACAAAACAAAACCAAAAAGTAGAAAAACAACATAACCTGTGTACAGCACAAATTCTGTAACATCAGCAAAATGGGTAAGTTTTGGGGGATTGTTCACACCAATTTACACTCAAAATCCCAAAATGCTTAACCAACATCCATGACATTTTTAGCACGTTTAACCATCATCCCAAGCCTTTGCCTTATTTCTCTAACTAAGATTTGATCCTACAAAAAAAGTAAGATGTTCTGTTATTTGACCAACACTGACAGTCCCACCACTTTCCTTAAGACAATTCACAAAGGAAATACTTATTTAAAAGTTTATAAGATCCTAGCTTTAAAAAAAGAAAAAAAAAAAAAAAAATCAGGCAATTACTCCATGATCTAGGGTACAGTAAAACAACTCATTAGTTGGGAAAAAGAAAAGGGAGAAAATAAATTAAAACTAAGGATTACTGCTTATTTTAACTGCTAAGACAAATAGATACAGACCACTAACTTTACAGGCAAACGACTTACACCAAAAACTCTTTATGAAGAGTGAGGTTTCTCAGGTCCTTCTTAAGGTCTTGTCTGGCAAATTCATATAACTTATGTAACAGTGTTCTACGCAAACAGTACAACACATAAAAGTCACAGATAATGAACTTTTATGCCAAACCTAAGAAATTGTATATTTAAATATCTGTTCCACAAAAGGAAATCACTTCCAGGCACCAAATTTTGACTTTCACATAGTTCTTTCTACGAAATAGCTAAAGTTAGACCATCTAGCTTGTTTTAAACAGCCACAATAATTAAGCAACATATTTCACCACAAATTAGAATTTCACAATCCTGAAAAAAACTAAAGTGAAGCAAGTGTCAGGCAGATTTTGTGTGAATTCAAAATGAAGCTCCTAAAAGACCATCTATATAAGAAAGTAAACTTCAGTTTTCATCTCTGCACAAGATTTTTAAAAACAATTCACTGGACAAATGCAAAATGAATTTACTAAATACTATACCCTACTTTACTTCAAACCTCAGAATACAACAAATTCATTACCTTGCTTGTCTATTGTAAAACCACTTATCCACACGGGTACTAGTGTTAGGCAGGGATGGCTAATTAAGGACTGTCTATACAGTATGAAAACATGAAACCAGTTTTAAAGTTGTATTGGCTGCACATCCAGTCACTGGATGACATACCAGGAAAAAAAAAAAAGTTACATACTGGGGTAATTTGTATTTTATTAATTTAACATTACCACAAGAATTTTTAAAAGGCCTGAGCACTGAATTGGTGCTTTCTCACTCACAGAACTCAAAACTAAATATGGATTGAGGTACCCGGTCCAACAAATGTAAGAAACACTAATATATTTGCTTGCTTGTAAAAAAAAATATAAGGAAATGGACATTTATAAGGAAATGAAACGTTAAAAGAAAGGTTTCATTAAGACTAGTTTAATTAGCTCAGTTATCCATACAGTACAAAGAGGAGGCAGAAGTTTTTAATTCAGTTCTGTTTAGCCCTCCAGTAGTTACATTTGTATCAAAACTCCAGCTTGCAAAATAAAAATTATGCTACTTTTCTCCCTGAACTTAGTAGCAGAGATCTTAAGTTCTGCTTTTGAGTGTTTGTAACATTTATGAAATAAGCTACAGAAGACAATGTTTTGAATACAAAAATTTATAACCTAGAAGAAAAAACACTTGTACTTCATTGGCGTATTAGTCAGAGCCTGTGTCATATCTACTTTGGCTGAAATCCTACTAGTTACATAACTTTGTATGTAAGCGCAGAAGTAATCCCACTGAACTCAAACAGCAGTGAGTTTTTAGCCCCTAATATACCACAAAAAAAAAAAAAAAAAAAATCTATTCCCTTACAACAGTAAATTTACATAAACATAAATTCTTAAAGTTCACTAGTATTTTTAAACCCAGTCCTTTCAATAACAAACTAATAATATCTCATTATCATTTCCACACTTATATATATATATTAAGGATTCATATAGGTCTATACATATATATATTCTTAAAGAGACATGTAGGGGTGGGTGTAGATTTCTGTAGATACAGAAATCTATATATGTACATATGACAATGGAATAATATATAAAACACATATATACCTCTCTCTCATATACCTCATTAGTAAAATCTATTTTTGTTCAAGATCTTCCAGAACTGTTGAAAAAATAATGGATTTTTTTCCCAAAAAGGCAATTGAAAAAAATACATCAATGCAGGAATACTAAAAATACATGCCTCTTTCTCTACACTGATCAAAGAAAACAGAGAATGTAAAAGGGAAGACCTCATTTTGGGGGTGATACTGGAGAGGCACGCAAGTACTTTGTTATTGTGAAACATTAAGAGTAATGAGCAAAAAGATGTTTAAAAGCAAAAAATTTATATAGCAAGACAGAACAAAAGAGTTTTAATATCCTTAAAGATATAATCTTTCAATCAAAAAAGCCCAACCAAGCCCAGAAGGTACACATAAGCTCCCGTGCTTAGCTGCTTGCGCAGCATACAGAAGCCATGTATACTTTTAAGTATTTTCTGGTATTTAGATAGGTAGCAACCCTCATCACACTCAACCAGTTTCCAGAACAGATCTGACAAGTCTGTAACTTCAATATAGAGACAAGGAGGGGCTGAGAAATGATAGAACATTTTTTTCTAAGAGTTAAACTGCAGGGGCTGTATCTTCAGCCATCATCTGCTGGCACAGCTCCACTGTAACCAGTGAAACTACTCCAATTTACAAAGGCAGAGAAACAATGCCCCTCCGTTTCATGTCAAAACCTGCCAGAAATATGGTATTTCTTTAACTTCCAGCTACCATTTGCTTTGGCTATTCCACTGAATGTTCCCTCAAAATCTGCACACATCAACTGTCAAGCGGGATTTTCAACGCAAAACTGAATACAACTCTTTCTTATTAAGTCCCCATCCCCAGCAGCACGTTGTTCTCTACCCACCTCACTAAGATGCCACAACATCGTCATGGCATGGTATCAACAAACCCCCATACAATATACAGGTGAGTATATCTTAGCATTTACTTTGCTTCTTGTGTTGTTTTTAAAGATTTACTTAAGTTAGAAAATAATCTAATGAAGAACTGAATTCATCAATGGCACATTAATGGCATGAGTCAAAATATATTAATGAAAACACAAATAACTGAACAAAAATACAATTTTATGATTAAATAGTAGTCAACATAATGGAAAAACCTGCAATTTGTATGCTGACTGCAGACAAAAAAGCAATGAAATCATTATTAAGGATATAGGAGTTCAAAAACTGAGAGACTAGGCACTCATGAAGAACAACTGTTTTTAACTAATCCATTATAGCAGAACCACGACTTCATACTTAGCTCTCTTCAGGATTTCACTCAACTGTGCTGTATAAACCAGAAGTTATACAAGGAAAATCCTTTACTTGTTACGAGAAATCAATTATATTTTCCTAATACAGTGCATGGGTATTGGTCTTATACCTACATATTTGAAGAACTATATCCTTTTTATTGAAATAGATGGTTAATTGATCAAGTTAAGCCGCTGAAATATCCAGCACAAAGATGTGATAACACATCTTTAATTTTGATAAACTATACTAACTCCTTAATGTAATTTTTATTCTCTTCCTCAGACTACTTTTCATTTCATCTGTTTAAGACTGAGAAGCTTCTAGATCACTTACAAAAAACTGAAAAAATCTTTTCTGCTTCTTGTACAAACTGACACTCAGAAAAATGTATTGCTTTCAATTTCCTACTAGATTTCTTGAGATGAAGTCATCACACGCTAAAGAAAAAATGCATTTCGTTAATTCAGGACTGAAATGTTCCACTGAATGGGCTTTAGCCAAGAATCTTGCCTTCTGTAGTTCTTGTTTTAGCAGGTAATTACAACGTCAGTATTGCAATCAGCAGTTGAAATGAAATCTGCAACTTCAGAGAAATTTACAGATAAAAAGGAAGTTTCTAGTCATGTGCTGAAACGCTCCTTCTGCCCACTCAGGGGAAGCGCTGAACATGTATTCATAGGGAAATTAAAATCACGATGTGTGATCTTTAAATGAAAAAATTAAAGACTACAGAAATGTAATTACACTATAGAATTTATGACTCAGCTTTAAAATGCAAAACATTTTGAATTAAAATGAAAGACCAAGGCATTTACTTCATTCCCTTCCAAGAGAATTTGATCTTACTTAATTAAAGATACAGACAACACAATCAAAATATGCAACTCATTTTTCCTCTTGGATAATATTCCTTTTCAGATATACTGTAAGTGAGATGAACTAAGAAATCAGACACTCAAACACATGGCAAATCTATTTTATGTACTGGAAGGCTCTTCAAACTTCACAGTTCAACAAGCAAAAATACTGCACAAGTAATGTGTTTTAAACAATTTCTATTTTCCTTTGTCTGTAAGTCTTAGTTTTAACTTTTCAGCTGCCTGCAGTCAGAAGTGGTAATGAAGGCATCTACAGGCAACGTTCTCCCTGCTGCCCTTGGATGCCAGGCCTCTGCTCTGTAGACTCTTCAGTCATACTTAGGTAAGAATTGTCATTAAAAGATTTAAGATCAATGGCATACAACATGAGCAGAGAGATCCAGATTTTTAAGTCAACTAGATGAAAAGGATGTTGAGGGCTTCAAGATCCACTGCAGATATATAAATATATATATATTAATAAATATTTAATTATCCTCTCATGATCTAGAAATACACTTTATGGCCTTAAGAAGTCCAGAGTACTCCATCTAACTGATTCATTTGTTGGCATAGCACATTTTTCCAAAAATTTACATCTAGATGATTCTAAATCACTTCAGATTCAACACCCTTGTAAAATTCATCCCTGTGTTTAGGTACAAGCCAAATAACCGGTGATTTCCAGGAGATTTAAAAAGGTCATCAATGCACAACGGTGAAGTGAATACTAATACTATAAAGCTTCATATTAAAACTATTTCTCTTTGACTTTTTACTTTGTTGTTCATGCTTGTTTTGGAGTAACTCAAAATAAAATACACTTTATATTTGTTGAAAACAACTTAAACCAAATAGTTTCAAGTCTATACATTCTCATGTAGAGTGCTGCAGTTCAGTTATATGGTTAGCAAGGGGTTTAAAAAACCAAAACCAGTAGAAAACATGATCATGAAGGAAGAGCACTTCACACAACTGTGCCATTTTGAGGCACTGCACAGCAGCAAAGGTACTGCCCAAGCCTTCCTGATCAACAGTTGACTGCAACAGCCATTACAATCAAAGGAATAACTAAAGGTGGGATATGCCTTTCAGAAATCCTCCAGGGTGATGATGCAAAGAATAAAATAAATAAATATATCTTTAACATCCTGTCTCAGAAAAAGATATATTATTGAACCTAAGTAGGCACCAGCCTATTTCCTCTAGAATGCTTTGAGGTAAAATGACAAGCTCTTGTGTATTAATTTTTTTTGCTGGCATTTTTCATGTTTTAAGAATTACTTGGCATCTTACAGCAGGATATGTGAAATTCTCCTTCACTTAAAGTTTCGTCATCTAATCTGAAGGCTTTTTTAAGTATGTCGTCCCCTAACCACAGTATCTGATGAAAAATGCAAATGATCATTCCCGATGTCATTAAAAAATTTTGGACTTGAAATCAAATTGAACAGAGGAATGCAATGAAACTATTAGAAATCAGAAAAGCTTCAGAGGTTCAACAGTTACGATCAGTAAATACAGCATGGGGAGAAAAGAGGAAAAACATGGCTTCATAATGGGACCAGAGCAAGCCTTCCAAGCAACTGCCAAAGAAGCCTACTTCTTCTAAAGTACTGATAAAATTCTGAAACCTATCTAAAATAAACACAGCTTAAATTCCTCGAACTCCCTAACCATAGGTTTATAGGCAGTTCCTCTGATCGGGCAATACTGAATTACATACAGCATCTGAGTTTCTGCACAGGGGTTTCTTTTGGCTTACTACAAACTATGTTACAGGATAGAGCAGATTCTGATTTACCACTGATTTTTAGAAATGTATTTTGTACACAATATTCCAGCTGAAATGTAAGGTTTTGACTGATAAGACTAAAAAGATGAAGTAGATAAGAAGCCTTCGTAATTAAATTTTACCCAACAGCTGTGTTTTTCCTATTGTTTAGTAAATAACATTTGCCAACTTATAAAGCATGAAATGCTACATACTTGAAGCAGAAGAAAGCCACCACCTACTGCAGTTGCTGCAAGCTTTCCGACTTTCTGGAACAAAAATCCCGCACACCTTAGGAGAACAAAACAAAACAAAAAAAACCCAGTCCAATGAAGTTGTCTGCTGAACAATACCACAGTCCAATTCCTGACTACAACTATTTCTATTTTTTTCATTTAACAAAGCAAATGTATCATTTCACATTTTTAATTTTTAAAATTAAAATATTTAATGCAATCAATATTTAATTAATAATGTTTAACACATGAGAACATGAGTAATGGTTGCTAGTTCACAGCTGTCTCATGGCCCCTTTAAAGTAAGCTTGAGATCTCCAGACCCTGTCTAGACACAAAAGCTGTGTGCTGCTATTAAATGTAGCACGTTAATAAAGCACAATGTAATAATATAAAAGTGCCATTATAACTGTTCCCAAATGGAAGGTAAATATTTTATACTATTATATTAACTACACAACCCAAAACTTAAATATCTCAGGTAAAACGAAGCGACATCCCCACCACAAGAGTTAAAATCAGTGGGGCCCCTCTACTGGGACATGGCCTTAGTCTATTTTTAATGGATCAAAGCAATCAGAAAATTAATTATCTTGTTCATAGTCTCCAAACACTCCCACATCAAATACAGAACAACACAGATATCTATACCATAGAATAATTTGGGCAGAAAGGGACCTCTGGAGGTCATCTAGTCCAGCTGCCTTCCCGAAACTGGGCCAGCTGCCATCGGCCAGCAAGTCCAATCCAACCTCCAAGCTAAATCAGGTTGCTCATGGTTCTAACTCAGGCAAGTGTTGAATGTTTCCAAGGCTGATGGTTCCATAACTTCTCTGGGCTACTCTGCTGCTATTTGTCCTGCCCCCTGCCAGCCCACACACAGAGGGAAACTTTCCCCCCACTGCATAAGAAGTGAATTCATATTTATATACGTGAATATACAAACAGAGGAATACGTATCTACAGATACTGAAATGGAGTTTCCAGATCTTTCAATAAGCCGCTTCTTATGGATCCCAGATGAACTATTCCCTAGAAGCTTCAGAGTTTATGTATACACATCTAACTTTAAAAAATAATTCTAAGGTTACAAAGGCAAATAAAAACAATCAGACTGAAAGCTCAGCCTACCTTCTTCAAAGCTGTACTGAGCCTGGGCATGACAATTTCATTCTTAGTCTATTTCATCTTCCAAATCTTGCATAATTCTGTTTTAGAAGTTACTGTGCTACCATAATGTTGCTTTTCACTGAACTTAAATTTTGAAATAGACAAATACCATTCAAATCACTTTGACAAATAACAAGTATCTTAACATAGCTGCTAAGACTGTGGCCACATTTTCCGGTTTAAGTTCTCATATTTACTGTCTAGCTTTCACCATGAATTATTTTAGTCTATCTATGCTGTCGTATCTCTCTTCAGTTAACATGTGAGCAAACTGTTATTTTGTTCAAAATGGCTCCAGCTGAATTTAGAAGAAAAAAAACTCTCTATAATATGGGACTCTTAATTAAGAGTATATTCTGCCACACTTTTTTTTTTCCTTCATTTCTTTACCTATAAAATATGTCTTAGCCATAATATCATAACTAGATTTCCAAATCTATGATAGTAAGGAAATATGCTTTTTCTATACAAACAAAAGATACATGCAGTAATTTTCCATTTATTCCTCATACTTTTAGAGATCTGACATTTCCCCAAATCCTTTTCAGGATAACTGGTAGAAGTTCCCTTAGCTAACTGGTGCTTTACCAATACTACAAAACACTTTAGAATGATGAGTCAGAGTAATGAGTTAAGAAATTGTTCATGCATGAATAATCTCACTCAATTGTAAAAGAAATCCCATTAAAGAAGATACATCTATCTGCTTCAAATAGCCTTGGAAAGGAATATTCTAAGAACAGTAAAAGGTCTAGCAGTTATGAAAAGTGATGCTCCCTCACCAGCCAGTCACACCGCCCATCACAATCTGGGTAGCTACGGAATATTTTTCTACAATTGGTCCTGAGTTCCGGCCAAACACACGATTCCACCAATGGTGACGCCGTGCATATTCTGTTAAATCCAACACTTCATAGGAATCATCATCACTTTCATGTTCTTAAAAAGAAAAAAAAAAAAAAAAAGTTATTTTCTGTGATACAGTAAGTTGACAATCTATGTAAAAGCCTCAAACATTAACACAACCATTTTTGGTATTAACTGGCCAATCCAATGGTTTAGATTGCAGCATACAGGCCACCTACAGTCCAGCAGCTCACAAAACAAAGGATTTTGAGATTTTATGCCATGATCTTCAAGGTAAGGAAGAGAAGGCTATAGGGAAGGTATCATCTATAAAATCCATGACTGGCACAGAATAGGTGAACAGGAGTCTCCTACCTGGTCAAGCACAGAAACCAAGAGGTACCAGATGAAACTAGAAGGCAGTGGGTTCAACACAAAAAAAGGAAGTCTTCCTCTCCTTCACTCCCCACCCCCAGTTAACTTGTGGAACAGCTTGCTGCAGGATGCTGTAGATCCCTAAAGCTGATAATGGCCTCCAAATAACAATAGAACAAATTAAAGGGCAGGGGGGAATAAAAATCCACCATGGGCTGTCAGATACAAAGACAACAACCTAATGGCTAATCAGGTCCTGGGCTGAAAATCATTAAAAACATTCTGAGAAAGTATCACTACATGCTTACCCTGTTAAATCTTAGTTCATCCTGCAGCTGACAGCTTTCAGACACTGAATGCTGGGTTTTCATCTGACTTACTACAATTGCTTTTATGATCTTAAGCAACGTGAAACATGTCTAACTTAAGAGAAAGCAGATACATCTCTTCTGGATAGACCAAAACTTTGAAAGATTGAGAACTTCTGGCCTAGTGTTTTCCTTAGAGGGCTAATGCCCCCCCAATACCAACCCCTGAGGAATGCCACTCATCACTGGTCTCTACTTGGACATCAAGCTGTTGGCCACAACAGTGGAATGCAACCAGCCAATTCCTTATCCAGTGAGTAGACCATCCATCCATCAAGTCCATGTCTCTCCAATTTAGACACAAGGAATTTGTGCAGGACAGCGTCAAAGGCTTTGCACAAGTCCAGGTAGATGAAATCAGTTGTTCTTCCCTTATCCACCAATGCTGTAACCCCATCGTAGAAGGCCACCAAAATTGTCAGGCACAATTTGCCCTTAGTGAAGCCATGTTGGCTGCCACCAATCACCTCCTTGTTTTCCATGTGCCTGAGCATAGTTTCCAGGAGGATCTGCTCCATGACCTTGCCAGGCACAGAGGTGAGACTGACTGGCCTGTAATTTCTTGGGTCTTCCTGTTTTTCGTTTATAAAAACGGGGGTTATGTTTCCCCTTTTCCAGTCAGTGGCAACTTCATTGGACTGCCACAACTTCTCAAATACAACAGAGAGTGGCTTAGCAACTTCATCTGCCAGTTCCCTCAAGACCCGTGGGTGCATCTCATCAGGTCCCATGGGCTTGTGCGCCTTCAGGTTCTTTAGATGGTCTCGAACCTGATCTTCTCCTACAGTGGGCAGTTCTTCATTTTCCCAGTCCTTGCCTTTGCCTTCTGCAACTTGAGCGGTGTGGCTAGAGCACTTGCTGATGAAGACTAAGGCAAAAAAAGTCATTGGGTACCTCAGCCTGCTCCATATTCCAGGTAACCAGGTCTCCTGTTTCCTTTTGGAGAAGGCCAGCATTTTCCCTAATCTTCCTTGTATCAAAGATGTTACCTATAGAAGCCTTTCTTGTTGCCCTTGACGTCCCTGGCCAGATTTAATTCTATCAGGGGTTTTGCTTTCCTAACCTGATCCCTGACTGCTCAGACAACTTCTCCATAATCCTCCCAGGCTACCCGCCCTTGCTACCACCCTCTGTAGGCTTCCTTTTTGTGTTTTGAGTTTGCCCAGGAGCTCCCTGTTCATCCATGCAGGCCTCCTGGTGTTTTTGCCTGACTTCCTCTTTGTTGGGACGCATCACTCCTGAGCTTGGAGGAGGTGATCCTTGAATATTAACCAGCTTTCTTGGGCCCCTCTTCCCTCCAGGGCTTTGTCCCATCTACTCTACTAATCAGATCCCTGAAGAGGCCAAAGTCTGCTCTCCTGAAGTCCAGGGTAGCGAGCTTGCTGTGCACCCTCCTTGCTGCCCTAAGGATCTTGAACTCCACCATTTCACAGTCACTGCAGCTGAGGCTGCACTTGAGGTCACATTCCCCACCAGCTCCTCCTTGCTGGTGAGAAAGAGGTCCAGCATAGCACCTCTCCTCGTGGGCTCCTCCATGACTTGAAGGAGGAAGTTATCATCAAAGCATTCCAGAAACCTCCTGGATTGCCTATGCCCTGCTGTGTTCTCCCTCCAACAGACATAAGGGTGGCTGAAGTCCCCCACGAGGGCCAGGGCTTGTGAACGTGAGACTGCTCCTATCTGTCCATAGAAGGCCTCATCCCCTCGGTCTTCCTGGTAAGGTGGCCTGTAGCAGACCCCCACTATAATGTCCCCTGTCCCTGGGCTCCCTTTAATCCTGACCCATAAGCTCTCAGTCAGCTCCTCATCCATCCCCAGGCAGAACTCCATGCACTCCAGCTGGTCACTGACAGAGGGAGACACTTCCTCCTCATCTCCCCTGCCAGTCATAGAAGCCATCCCACCATGTCTCTGTGATGCCAATAAGGTCATAGCCCTGCACGTGTGCACACATCTCTTACTCCTTGTTTATTCCCCACACTATGTGCGTTTGCATACAGGCATTTAAGTTGGGCCCCCAGTGAAGCTGACTGACTGGCTGGAGTGGCTGGAATTCCTCTGTGCTGTACTTCAGGTGCTCTCTTGCTGATCTGTAAACCTTCTCCTGGCTTTGAGTATCTATTGCTGGCACTGGCGTCAAACTGGGATGGACTGAGGTTTCTCTCTCCCAGCAACTTTAGTTTAAAGCCCTCTTCACCAGCCTGGCAAGCCTATGACTGAAGATGCTCTTCCCCTTCTCTAACAGATGGGCCCCATCAGCTTCCAATAGACCAGGTTTCTTTCTCAAAGCAAGTCCCATGGTCTAAGTAGTCAAACAAGTCAAAGTTGTTATTGAATCCTTCCTTCCAACTTTGAGGTATTGAGGGTAGTGTTTAACATCTTTAAATGGCAAAGAGCATAAAAACACCATCATAGACTGTTAGTTCTGCCCCTAAATTAATATTATTCAAATCCAAACTCACACATTGTGCGGAAAACAATACTGATAGAGCATTTTCTATTAATAAAAAATATTCCTTTCCTTGCAAGATAATAGTATGCAAACTCTTCACAGGCATAAAACTCTGCCTGTGCAAAAAGGCATTACACCATAAGGCTGTACCTATACACTTAAAAGATCTTAAAAGCGGAGACGACGGAGGCTACAGAAACCGCTCCTCATTTCCCAGTGCGCGCTGCAGGTTCAGTTCCGCAGCCTCCAGGGAGCCCTCGCCGACGCCAGAGCCCAGCACCTCCGACAGCCTGTCCCCGCGCTGCTGTGAGGACTTTGCTGCTACTTCGGTTTTAAGGCGGCTTTCACCTCAGGATCTGCCGCTTCCTCCGCGCCCCTGTCACACCGCTCCCGCCTAGAAGGCATTTCGGCCGTTAAACCGCGGGAGGCCACCGCGAAGCCCGCCCGGGAAGTGGTGGGGAGGGGGGTGCCAGGGCGGCCAGCAGCGGTGACAGCCGCCGCCTCAGCCCGCCCAGGGACGGGCCAACGGGGACGCGCTGGATGCAGCGCGCAGGCGCCCCGCCCCTCCCCCACCGGCCTCGGGGACGGACGGGGGGGGCGCGGACGGGGGAGGGGCAGAGCGCGGACCATCCCTCCCCCGGCACCGGCAGGGAGACCGGGCTGCCCACCGCCCTCGAGAGGAAGGGCGGTCGCCATGCCTCCTCCTCCTCCCCTTTCCCGTAAGAGGACGGGACGAGACGGGACGCGTCGCTGCGGACGCGCCCGAGCCCACGAGGAGCCCACTGACCTGAGGCGGTGCGGGGCCTCCGCGCCGCCATGTTGGCTGGTGTTGACAACGGAGCCGGGCCCGGGGCCGCCTCGCTCCGCCCCCAAAGGGCCGCTCTGCGCTGCTAACAGCCGCGCCGCTCTATGCTCTCCCCCAACCGCGGCACCGCCCCCTCTGCGGCCGCGGGGTGGCAGCGCGCATGCGCCCGCCATCCTCCCCTCCCCCAGCGGGAGCGCCAGGAGCGCTTGGGGACTCTCCCTGAGGCGGCGGGTGACGTCAGGGACAGCGCGGGTCCCCCGGCGCCGTGGAGGATTGTGGGAACTGTAGTTCTCCGGGGGCGAGGCCGGGGAAGGGCGGCCATTTGGGCGGGGGCAGCTCGCCGCCCTCCCTCACCGCGGGGCCGGCGCTGTGGGGCTCGGTCGCTCTGCGGTCAGCGCCTCAGCGCTGAGGGGGTCGCCGGCCCTCAGCCCCGGAAGGCCAGAGGTCTGAAGCGCGTCTCTCCCGCCGAGCCGCTGTGGTGGTGGCCCGCGGGGTTGTCAGCCCCGGGCTTCTTGCCTGTACAGTGGGAGAGTTATTCACCCTGGTGACAGGTGTAAGTAAGGTCCTCAGAAAGTCTCTGAATGACTCTGTGGATGAGCAGAAAAGAGGTGGCAGCGGTCGTGGCTGGACAACAGGCCGCGCGTAGCTGTAGCGTGCCACACGCAGCGGGGACGTGTGAAAACGCGCGTTGCGTTGCCGTGGGCATTAAGTGTCCCATAAAAATTAATAACCAGAAAAGAAAACAAAATGCAAGGCCCCCTCAAAAAACAAAGGTTAAAGTCGCCGCGAGCCATGAAACATTTAAAAAAAAGAAATTTGGAATCATCTGACACCAGTTTGCTCCTTCCTTCAATGCAAAGGTGGGTGCTGCCAGTGTTGTTTTGGTGGGCTAAAACCCATGCGATTGTATTTTACTGCTTTTATTTTGTTTTTATTGTGTGCAGCTCAGTACAATGTTTTTAGTCATAACGTAGGGGTAGCTGACAGTCTAAGTACAGCGTCAGGAACCCTGTGGCAATATGATCATCAAGAAAGCATGAGAGTTCAATTATTATAAATAATAAAAGAAAATTGGAAACGAATTATTTTTAAATTGTTACAATCTCTCTTTTGGACTCTCATGCTGCCAATACAGAAGATGGGCAATTATAATTTAAAAAAAACACTTTTTTCCCATGTCATAATTTATAGAGTGACATGTATGTCACAACATACAAACTAAGCATTTAAGATTCTAATTAACCCCTTAATTACACCAGCCTTAACAGAGATGATAAAAAAAAAGGTGTTCTATGTGAAGGTACTTCTTAAATCAGCTCTGAGATTTAAGTTACTGTATAAAATTTGAAGTTAGTGTATAAAATATTGGCTTGCTTATTAAATGATTTTTATTACAAACACTTGCCATTATGATAAGCAGGTGATAGCATGCCAGACAGAACTAGGTAATACATTGTTTTCCTTATGATTTTCAATAAATCTATTTCTGTATGGAACACAAATTGTATCTTACAATTTTGACAAACGCCTAACATCTTTGGACTTGTCATGTTTAAGCATAATTTTTTTTTTAATTCATTTCCCAATCCATAATGAAAAGCTTGTTGACTTTTATTGCTAAATGAATGTCTTTTTCCTAACACTAACAGTTTGTCAAAAAAAAAAGAAAAAAAGGCATTTGGAGTATGTCACACAGTCATTATAATTAACAGTGGAAGACAGCACACTAAAAAAAACCAAAAAGCTGCTTTCCTGGCTTCCTTCACGATGCCAAGACTGGACAAAAGGCTAACTCATTCATGATACCTCTAGAAGAGGTTCCCATTATCTCTGTATTTTGGGTTTTCCTGATTGTTGTCAGTCTGGGTTTATACCTGAGCATATGCCTGAGCGATACCGGTTGCTGTAGCAGATGGTTTACTGGCCAGGAGAACAGGGAAAGTGCTTTGACTAATGCAGACAGACCTGTTGGCTGTTTCTAGTTTCACAACTGTTGATGCAGTAGCAAAGCCTACAGCAGTTTGTACGGCTGACTTTCAGCAGCTCTATTTCTATCTCTCGGGGAGATCCCAGACAATAATATTTTACTACTGTTTACTCTTCTGGCTGAGTGCATCCCTGTGGAGCTCCTGCAGCCTTTTGCTTCTCTTGTTCATCGTCTAGGCGAAACTGTAGAAGAGATAATAGGGAGAAAGGATTTTCAGGATGGTCGTTATAGCCACCTTGTTTTGTATCATTTCAGTCAGTGCTTTGAAATTTCTTATCCTGTGCCTGACAGAGACAGTCTTAAGGTAAGGGAGGCGACTAGAAAGTTGTGCTTGGATTGTGTGAGCCTGCTGGCTGAGATATTTTTCTACTTTCTGTTGCTCAAATATTTGGTTTCACTTTTTTTTAACTGATCATGCAGCAATACTTCTCAGATGACTTTCCTCACGTCTGTACAAACATTATATTAATTTCCTTTCAGAATGGAGAGATTTATATGTTCAATACTTTTTAAAGATTAATATTAGAAACTGCATTACATTCTACATGTAACTTCTGTTTGCATCAACTCGGAGTCTGAAACTAGAAAGCAGTGGTGTGCTTGTTGAATGGAGTTTGTCTTAAATACTTAGGTGTGCAGGGACAAAATGCTGAATTCGGTCTGAAGTTTAAGTGTTGTGATCTATCTGCTAGGCTGAGCCTGCATCTCGCACACAATTAGCAGTCCTGCTACTACTCCAAACTTAATGCCACAGTCTTGAGGTCCCTCTGATCTTGGGGCTCACTCTCCTCATTGGTACAAATGGTCTGCACCCTTCTCTCGGCCATGCCCCACTGTGCTGTGCTGTCAGGATACCCACACATCTCATCAAGTGCGTTCACACTACACGTCACTCACTCCCCAAGCCTTTGCAGCATTTTTGGCAAGACCCTCCTTGCACTTGTTTTGGATCCCACCAGGGTGTAGCATGCAAACACAGCATGCAGTCCTGCCTCCTTTTGCACCCCTCCTGCCGAATCAGGGCAGCATGACAAAGCTGATAGAAAGGAGTTCAGGAAGGAGCCAGAGAAAGACCTTTTGGCAGGTTGTGGGACTCTGGGATCTCTCTTTTGGGATCAGAACATACCCACTTGCTAACACAAGACATTTCCCAATGGGGTACCACTTGTGTAAGATGCTGTTGGTCTCTGGCAGCCATGTCCATGGTGGTTAACTCAGCCACGTCCTCAGCTGCTCCTGGGTGGCTGCTGAGCGTGCCTTATAGCTGCATGATGTCCACAGATTCTGCCTGTGGGACTGGCTTGATGCCAGCACAGAAAAATGCTCTTGCTTCCTGCAAACTTCACAACCTGTGCAGAGATGGCAAACCTAGTGGCTCTGGAGATACAGAATATCTTGGAGAGCTTTTGACCAGCCTGATCATGATATATAAAATCCCTGAACCCCATTCAAATTAAGTGCACACAGGTGCCGCCTTCAAGTTATCCACAGGGCCAAATTTTTCAAGGAAAGGTAGGCAATTTAAACTCAGGCCATGTTTTGGCTTCACCCTTAAAGGCTCTTTAGAAACAAAAAGTTTCCCTGTAGCATCAGAAGGACTGTATGGAAAAATTGCTCTCTTTGCCCTATAAGCCCTGGCTACAAGTTCAGACTGTGCATCCGCTGTCTGACCACGTACCTGTGACAAGCAAGTTCAATACCATGGCTTGCAAGAGCACATATGTGGTGTGCTTACCTTGCAAATACTAAAAAAACCCCAGAGTAAGCAACCCAAACCCCAAAAAGCAGAGGAGAACCCCGTAACCTCCAATCCTAACAGCTCCTTTGTGCTGCTGACCAGACTGCCAAGCTGGGACACAAACGCTTGAATTTTTAACCATCTTGCTTGGTTAATTATAAAAATTTTAAAAATATTTTCTCAGATACGGAAGGGATTTGGATTCTCAGTCCATCAAGATCCCGGGCAAGAGCTGTTGTGGGAAGGCAGCAGATCAGACTCCTGGCGGATATGACCCTTTTGCAACAGCCACCAGATTGTTTTTAAGGCAGGAGAGAAAGCTTGCACCAGGAGTTACACCAGCTCTTGCTTGCTTGCCTGGCAGAGGGGGGCCATAATCTGAACTGTGATGCACTAGGAAGATGTTAAAATGAAGATCCTCCTCCCTGTCGTTATTAGCTAAGAAATACATATCCTTCTGTCTTGTGCCATCTCCATATGAGACTTTTGATGGCTTACTTCTGTTGGTTGTCTTCAACCTTCCTTTGTTTCTTTTCTTTTCTTAATGTTGTAAAATGTTATTTAGTTACGAGAATTTTTTTCTGTTTTGTGATCATCATATAAATTCTGCTTTTCAGTTTTGTAGTCCTCTAATTCTGTAGTAGTCTCTTTCATCTTAGAATCGTAGAATCGTTTAGGTTGGAAAAGACCTTTAAGATCATTGAGTCCAACCGTAAATCTTAATTTGTTTATTGTAGTGAAATTTCAATTAGAAATTCCCACCACAATCCATGTGGAGAGGAGGAGAGTGCAGAGAAAGGGATGTCTGTTGTCTCGATTAACTAAGAAGAGTTTAAATTGTCCCTTGCTGAGGGATTAAACTAATAGGTACAAGAAGAAAAACGTTAAGTTTAGCATGCTGTGAGAAGTTTTTAAACAGGGAAGAACCAAAGACATCATCCAAGCAAGATGCACTGGATCCACAGCACCTGCATTTTATTTATTAAACAAAACCAATGGTTAGTGTCAGGTCAGGCTGTGGCAGGATACATTCCTGTGACCCTAGCCTGGGAAAGTAAGGAAATAAAAATAAAAAGTTAAGGGAGAAGATTGATTTTTTTCCTCTTCGTTTTATTTACAACATTGTTAATAATGCAAGCTGATTTTCCATTAATCTTTTGATCTCACCTCTGATCTGTTATTAGACTTGGACTGCAGCACAGAGCTTTGACCGTGACCTCATGCTATTGTATAAAACCCATCAATGCGTTTGGACAGTCTGTATGCCATGCCTCTGGCAAATAATGAGATCATGGTGAGAGGGGAGCTAGGTTTTGCGGTAAAGCGCACATCTGGTGAAGTTGAGCTCATTATCGCTTTAGGATCTCTCCAGGAGGGAGCTAATACTTAAGCAGTGGGAGCAGACTGTAGAAGGAGATGACTGCTATGACTCATGAAGGTTAATCTTGCACAGTCAAAATGCTTAATAAAGACTGGAGTGTTGAGCTAAATTTCAGGCTTCTTGTGATTACGTAGGCAAATAAAGGGCGGGGAGGGGAACTGAGAGTCTTAAAAAAGCAGAAAGTCTTGCAAGGCACTGGAAGGTTGTCTTTAATATGATATAGGTCTCAATGAGATACAGCTCTTGTCATATTCTAGTTAAAAAAAATTCATGGTTTATAAAATACTTTTCTCATGTATATGCAAAGTGACTTTTTCTTTCTGCTTTTTGAAAGAAGGTTTTGCAAAGCTTGTGTTCTTAATTTGCGGTTTGTTACAAGTAAAAAAATACATGTTTTTTAACTTTCTAGAGGTAACCTTTGGTTTAGTGTATATATTATAACATTTAAGAAAAAGGGAACTGACTCTAGTACTGTATTATTTTAGAGACATTATTTAAACAGAACTTAGCTCTGATCATAAGTATAGTGATATATTTTATTTTTAACTTGTCCTTCAGAGACAAATACCTGATTCCCTTGTTATATCCTGTAGGTACTCAGGAATTACCTGGCATCATCACTCAAGTACTCAGACAAATGAATGGAAAGAGGGAGAACGTGGACTGACAGAGGACCTTCTGGCAGTCTGTCTCAGAAAGAAAATGTAAGGAATTACTTTTTTAGAGAAGCTATGATAATGAATCAATCACACATACCACTTCCACAGTTAACGAATATTCCTATTAAGTTTCTGTAGTGTAAGTGCACATAAATAATTAAGTGAAAAGTAAACCACTTTTGCATAGCTTTTTAGAAAGCTAACAGCAATAGGATAATAACTGGGCAGGGCAGATTTAGAAACAATCCACAATGAAAAAGTTGAAGACCCTTCAGAAATGCCACCTGAGTGACAAAGAGCCCAGAGAATTTCAGAATTTTCTGTTCGTGAAGCCCTGCACCAAGAAAAGGTAAAAAATCCTCAACTGAAGGGAAATGTGGTAAGAATGTTTTTCATTTTCTTGCGAGAAATGAAAATAATACAGAACTGTAATGAGTAAACACCAGACAGTATATAAAGAGTTATCACTGCTGGCAATAAACCTCCAATCAGATACTGCTCTGCTAGTCATAGGTAACATTCACTGAAACACCTGGCTGCTCTCAGCTCACCTCAAGCTTATGAAGAGTCCTCCTACAGCTTCTTCTGTGCTTCCTATTTTTGGCTGAAATAAAACTAAATAAATTTCTCCCACATAACTGAAAACATGCACATGGCCAACACAGTCAAACATGAGACTCCCGGAGTACAGGGCTGCTGCCAACTGCCCCGTTCCCTGTGGCTGTATCCCCTTCCTAGATGCAGATCTTGAAATAATATTTCTCTGGCCAAAGGACTAGCTTACTTTTGCAGCCCTGAGATCAGGAGAACTGGATTTGTTTTCAAGGGTAATTTTCCTGCAAAGATTGAGGCCCCTGGCAAGTAGGGAGACAGACTGACAAATTAGAGGCGTTCCTTATTGCACTCATACAGAGTAACGGTACTTTGTCACCAAGACTTTTCCTAACTTCACAACAGCAATGTCAAATAAAATTTAAATAATTTATTTATAACAAAGATTAAGTCTTGAGAAATTCCCCAAAGGATCAGACTGTCATTTAGTTACCTTTCAGAGCTTGATAATAATAGACTATATCACAGCATTGTTTCCAGTAGCACTGTTAATTTTTCCAGTTTCTAAATGCTCAAATCTTGATTTCTTATAAAATAGTAACACAGTTTGACAAAAATTGAAAGCAGCCATTGCATCTGATAAAACTGTTCAAAGACAGATAATGTTGACCTTTTCCCCCTGGTTTTCATTAATATTTGTTTCCATGGAAGTATTCCACTCACCGTGACTCATCACCACTGATCATCTTCAGCACTTACGGTCTCTCCAAGGACTTGACAATGAGTTTTGCAGACTGAGAGCTACACTCCACTAAAGGAGACCAAGCACTGCTGTGCACAGAGCTTTCAGCACGTGGCAGGACAGAGGCAGTGCTGTCTGCTGAAACTATTTGGGACGTAATTCTGAGCTAAACATTTGTAGCAGCAGCAATCCTGAGTTTGATTGAACCTGAAAATGGCATGGGTAGGAATTAGAGGAGGAAACTTAGTTTCTCTTCTGACAATAACTCATTGCATTGACAAGGAGCAAGACACTCTGGGTCTATCTACAGGAGTTTTGGTTGTCATATATTTCCTGGTGCTGATACCATCTGCCCAGTCCCACAGGCTGCAGCAACAGTGAGCGCATGGTAGCAAGGCCTCTGGTTCAGCCATCAGTGTTTTAATGCCGTTCTCATTCAGTCTTGTCCAGAGTTACTCAGAGGAGGATGACAAGTGTGAGTGATTTGCTTTGTCCACTGTCCAACTGGAATCAAAACTAGCATGTAGAGTTTTCTAGTCTACTCTTCTATTCACAAAACATATGCTCGCTCAGAAGAGGGCAGGTAAGAACAACAGGCCTACATGCAGGCAGGATCACTTCCTGGAGGAATCTACTTATGTTAGGTAATTTTTTTAAATCTGTTTCATACTGAGGACTCTCTCTGGGTATTTGTCAGATGGCAAACCCCATTTTGAATGTGAAGCTTGTTTATTCCCTTTTTCTTGTACACCAAGGTTTGGCTGAAGTTTTCGCAAGGAGTTGTGTAGCCATGTAACAGGCAGCCAAGTGGTTTGTCACTGCTCAGCTCTGGGAAGCTTTACGGGTGCTGCACGGACACTGGTCCTGCAGGAGGACTCATCTGTATGTTGCCTGGCAGAGGAAGAGGTTATGGAGAAGCAGTTGTTCGGCACAGTCTCCAGCACATGCATAAAAAGATGCAGTAAGCAGAGAGACAGACGTTGTGATCCAAAGGAGAAGGGGAGTCCTTCCAGGCTCCTGACTAGTACCTAAAAGGTGCTCAAAAGTGGTGAGAAAGTTGCAGCTATGAAAAGGTATAGGCCTTCTGTATGTGTGTGTGCATGTACATTTCTAAATATTAGGTGAGGTAAGATCAGGAGTGACTTATATAGTTCAAAACCTTTCTATGTCCCTTTACCTCAACTTTCACATTTCTAAAGTTGTGGATGCTTTCAGGACTGCCCCAAGACCAGGCTCCTGGAAAGCGGGGATGCTTATGTCGCCAGGGTGTTTTCTGTGTTAGCATTAAGCTCCAGAGGCCTAGACAGACATGCTTTGGGACTCCGCTTCCCTGAAGTGATACTAACTCGTCAGCATGCACCACAGAGCTATGCCCACCTGGCTGAAGCCACAGAAAAGTGACAGGAACCCATGAATCTCAAAATACTTAACACCCATGTGGTTACCACGCCACAGCATCTACCAGAGGGAACTACAGCAGGGATGCACATCACCCACCATCTCTTCTTCAGTGGGAACCTCACCCTGGAGTTACCAGGAAGGTGGTGAAACCAGGGAGGATGTTCTGATAACGATCGCTAGTGTAGACATTCTTTTTCTCTTTCTTGCTTACTCATCACCAAAGTTAAAAAGTACACTAGTGAGTGGATCATAAAGCTGGGCATCAGCAGCTCAATATTTTTGAAATACAACTTCGCAGCGTGCCATCTATAAACTTTGCTTTACAGTGTTTGGTGGTATTTATGTTTTTACTTATTTGTGTTTTGCATATTTTATGTGTTTTCTGTGTCCCATAGGCAGTTAAATTCAACTTAGATTTTTTTTCCTTTTCTGACTGATCAGGACCAGTAAGTAATCTTTAGAAAATTTGTTTGTTCTGTTTGTTCCTGTCTTCTTCCTAAATGTGTTTGATGAGTGGGTGATTTGTTTGTGCTGTCATTACGAAAACCATATGTTGATGTGGTCTTATGGAGGAGTGTTTTTATTATTTTAAGAGTTCAGCTAAGGATGTTTCCAAAGGAGTCATAATTGCTCTTCTAAGTACAAAGGCTGAACAATGACTGGCTTACAAATAATGCCAAAAATCTGTTCAGCTCAGCTTAATTATTTCAAAGACTAAAAATCTGTTTCTCAACAATGTCTTCCTTCCACAGTCTGAACTTTTAAACATACTAAGAAAGTTATATTTACTCAAGTTCTCTATGGATTTATAGTCCAAGTGCCTGGAACAAGGGAAAGTATCCATTTTTTCCTGTATATGTCAATATGTGCAAAAACCTTAAGACTTCTCCTGTCTTCGTGTGAAACATGTTGTGCCACAGCTTAACCAAGGACAGATCCTGCAAGGACTTCTGGACATAGATAGTCAACCATAGATAGGTCGGTTTCCTGGGTGGACAGGCTGAGGAAAGCATCACTGCTCAGACGGCTGAATCGCCTGCGGGGGTGCGCAGGAACCAGATCAGTGCTGGGTTTTGCGTAGGATACTCATGACCTCCACAAATAAAGGAACTGGCACAGTTTGAAGCAGACGAGGATTTTGATCTGTGGGCCATTTGACTCCTGTCTGTTAGGAGCGTAGGGCCAAACTCCTGGCTGCCAAACCCAGTGAAACACCTACTTTACAACATTTGTTGAAAAACGTTGGCTGTAAGTCAATGTGTAGTGCTTTTTCTCTACTGAGATGAGCTGAGTGTAAGACCCTACTGCAGACTACTGGTGCTGAGGCGGGGGGGTTGGTTGTCCTTTCCGTGGCCATGGTCAGAACTGGAGGGAATTTTCTGCCAGGGAACTGCAGCTGTACAGATGCCAGCTGGTCAGTATCCCTGGAGGTACCCTGTGAGGTTGTTTGGCATCACAGGTGAGCAAGAGACAGCTGCTGGAGACTTGGTTTCAACATAAGTGGTGTCAGTTTACTCCATAAATTGGAGTAAACCCCCATTGACATCTTGGGGACCACATGCAATATAAGGAATGCACAACCAGTGTAATGGTGATGAAATTGGTCCCTAAACTGGCTGGTCTCTAAGGGGCCTCCTTTCTGGCAAAAGGAGAATTGCTGAAAGTGCCCCAGTGCCCAGTAAAAGCTGCTAAAGAGGGAAGTACATGGTAGAGATTCAACTATATATTTCGTATATAAAATATTAGATATAGGGCTATTATTCAGTGCTGCAGAAGTAAAGAAAATGAAAAGAGGAAAATAGCTGTGCAGCTGGCCAAGACCTTGAAAAGGACAGACTTTTCAGAATAATAACAATTTCAAAGCTCCCTGCTGCAAAGCCTCCTACACAGCCCTTGCAGAGAGCCTTTTAGAGGAGAACTTTAAACAAAGGAGTGCAATAGCACGGCAACATTTTGTGAGCAGCAATATGGCAAATAAATGCTACACAGTTATAGGTGCATGTCAGTCAAAATAAGTTACTGATGAAGCTGCTTTCTTGTGGGTTGCAATAAGAAATGAATAGGGGGGAAGAGTAGAAAATACTAATTCTGTAGTGAGACACAACGTGTCATACTAAGTGTCATACTAATGCACTTTGAAAAAATATGCATATATATAATTTAAATATTATATAAACAATGCATATATTATGTAAATGCCATTAGGTTATAAATATTACCTGAAACAAATATATATGCATTTCTATTTTGTGTGTGTCTGTGTATCTAAAAATATATATAATGTAAAATCTTTATTATTAGATTATTGGTGAAACAAACTGTCTATTTTTCTCCATAATCCAGCAAGATTATAGAGGAAGTTGGCCTGGTGGTCAAAGCCACAGCCTGGGATTTGAGTTCAGGTGTTATTTTGGCTCAGACTTCCTACATCATGTTAGGCGGGGGTCTCTGTGCCTTAGCTGCAACGTATCTCACAAAGAATTTAAGAGGATAAATAATTTAAAGAATGAATAACTCAAATCTATAGTGATTAGGGCTAGTAGATACCTTAGATGAACAAAGTAATAGTAATGGGTAAATTTTGCTGAAGGATTCCTTTGTGGGAATTCCTGCTCCATGTTTCCTGGCCTGCGGAAATATCTTTTGCTGTTTAGTGACTTTTGGGATATCATATGATTGTAGGGTGGGGTTTGAAAAGCAGTATGAATGAAGAACTCTGTAATGGTTGTTGACTGAGGAATGGGAAGTTGTATTCCTGGCTTTGCTTTGGTTTTGATCAAGGTTCATTATGGTCAAGTGCAACAGACTTAAAAAATGAGTTGGGCCACATTGGAGTGTACTCACACCACCACCGCAGGGGATGGCGGACATCTCACTGGAAACTTCTGTCTCCAGAGGACCAAAGTCACAGGTCTCCATGCTCCCAGGGAGCGGAGGCTGGGAACCCAGGACTCAGCCTCGCAAGGCTGACCTTCCAGCAGGGAAGCCAGCCTATGTTGTGCCTGCCCCCCCACCCCCACCCTGGAGCAGCTGCTTTGCTCCTGGCCCTTCACTGGAGCTTCCTGGTGCTTCCTCATGCCTGCGCTGCAGCTTGCATTGCCGTGCTGCCAGTGGGTCGCAGAAGAGTTTGGTGCTGAAAGCCATTCTGCCCCAAAAAGGGTGTAGTGCAGGGAAATGCATCAAGAAAAGACACAGCAGGCTTTTTTTTTCACCATGCACAGTTTATAGCCCGTCTTTGCTTGGCTTAATATGGTACACTTACAGCTCCAGCTGCGCAAAAGACAGTGGAGACACTGCTGAGCAGTATTGGTCTAAGGCAGTGGAGCACTCCTTTAGGCAGATAAAATTGTGTTTGCTGTACACTACACTTCTAGCATTATCAATAGGAGAGCAGGTATCGTAGCAACTGTGGTATAACACTATCCCTCCCTCTGCTACATGGCACTCTGTGCCCATTGGTGGTCAAAGCCGGCAGGACGGACAGGACGGTGGCCTCTCCAAAGCTGAACTGCAGTAAACCCTAGGGCAAATTTCTGATTTAGCTCCTAGACAGAAACCCACCCACTAGTTTTCTTTGGGAAGAACAAGAATTCAAATGTTGGTTTGGTTGGAAAA
>VXBL01002124.1:859943-887976 GCA_013400195.1 Aramus guarauna | reverse complement strand
GCTCCAGCCCTCTGATCAACTTTGTGGCCCTCCTCTGGACTCTTTCCAACAGCTCCATGTCTTTCCTGTAGTGAGGCCCCCAGAGCTGGACGCAGTACTCCAGGTGGGGTCTCACAAGAGCAGAGGGGCAAAATCACCTCTCTCGACCTGCTGCTCACACTTCTTTTGATGCAGCCCAGGACACAGTTGGCTTTCTGGGCTGCAAGTGCACACTGCTGGCTCATATTGAGCCTTTCATCCACCAATACCCCCAAGTCCTTCTCCTCAGGGCTGCTCTTGATCCATTCCCCGCCCAGCCTATAGCGGTGCTTGGGATTGCGCCGACCCACATGCAGGACCTTGCACTTGGCCTTGTTGAACCTCATGAGGCTTGCACATGCCCACCTCTCAAGCCTGTCAAGGTTCCTCTGGATGGCATCCCTTCCCTCCAGTGTGTTGACCACACCACACGATTCTGCAAAGCCACAAGAAGAAAGTATTTTAATTCACAAATAATTTCCCTGATTTAAAATGTTAAGTTTTATCTAACATTTTCCTTACTCCAAAACCACATTGGATTTCAGTTACATTTCCTTTGAAACCAGAAAGTGATCATACTGAAATGCGATAAAAGGAACTAAAAATACAATTTTTTTTCCTCTTTGTGTCTTTCCCTGCCTCCCCACATGTTAAACGAGCAAAACTGGATGCTACCATTGCATGAATTTGGGGGCAGGAGAAAATGGTGCAAGATGCCACCAGGGAATCAGTATATTTAGCACAGAAGGGGTATTTCAGCAGAACTTTTTAGCTAGAGCTACATGCAGATGGGCTGGTTGTGGCTCTGGTGGAAGAGCTGGCAGGTGCTTCTGTGTTTAACTGAGCCAACCGAACAAGGAGCAGATAAAACCCCTAACTGTGCCTGCTCTGGGCAGTTGCATACCTTGCACCAGATGGATTACAAACCCCCTGAAACGCACCGGGTAACAACGGCAAAGGAAGACGCATACCTATCGTCAGTGGTAGAGAGACAGCAGCAGCTGCTCAGGGTTCCCTGAGTGACGGCAGGGTAGGGACCTGCCAAGAGACTAAGTAAGGCTTTCACAACCTATTTGTCAAGAAGGATAATTCTGAGGTAATCCATATCTGAGATGCTGCCTTTATGCCACTAGCAAGAAGATAACTTCCCTCTGTCTCTGTAGTGTCTGTTTTGAAGGAAAAGAGAGAAAAGCAAGTTTCTCTTCATCTCAGGAACAGAAGAAATGCCATTCTCCTCCACAGAGGCAAGAAGTGTATGTAAGACTTAAAAGATCTGCTGGTATTCTGATGCTAATTGTTCTTACAGCTTGCGCCGTCGCTTTCACATGTGCACCGCAGATATGAAATACTGCCAAATTGTCCTGTTCGCGTTCACCCACTCTTTGCAGTTTTATGTGGCTCCAGACAATGCAGAACAGAGGAGATATGGGCCTGTTCCTAGCAGGATCCATTCATTGCCCTGTAATGGATTTTTATTAGTTTGTAATGAAATGTGAGGAACTAATCACGGCTCAATTACACTTATAAATACATCGCTGTATTTTATCGTGTGCATGCATGTTTGTCTGTTTTTAATTACCCAGCAAATGTGAAGTTAGGATACTAAGATCAAAGAATTCAAATTTGTCCCTCGATGAACAACGTTGCTGCCTTGCCGCACAAAGCCAGGCTGGGAGTGAGCACAAAGAACCAGGGAACGGGGCACTTCCCAGTTGGCAAGCAGGAGGACTGGCGGATCCAAGAGGCCAGAAAATCTGATGAAAAACTGAGCCCCTTCCTCCCTCCCTCCTTGTTTTTCACTCTCACTCGCTCAGCCCGAAATTCACTGTGCTTGTTTCTGGCAAGTGCCCACCTTGACCACCCCGTCATACTTTTGGGGTGGGGTAGGTGATGCTGTGCTTCATCTTTACAAGCCGGGGAGCACTGCTTCGAGTTTGGGCATCTCTCTGTCCTCTCAGATTTATCCCAGGGTTCTCTTTTTTTTTTTTAATCTGGATCAGTAATACTGGCTAGCCCAGTTTACCTTTGGCCTTGCCTACTGGGAATGTTCAAGCAAGGATAAAGCTAAACCATGGGTAGACAAAACATAAGGATGTTTCTACAGCGAAATGTGATATATATTAAAATCAACTCATTCACTCATTCATTAGAATTCACGTTGTGAGCTTATTAAACGCTGTTAGTTAACAGAGTTCCTAGTTTAATGTCTAGTGCTGCAAACAGCTGCTTTCTGTTTACAAAATACATGGCGTCTTCCACAGAATAAAGAAAAATACAAATTTTTATTTCTTTCCAACAAAATTCATAAAAAAGTAATTTGGTACCTTACAGATACAGCCGTCACACAGCCTGCTCTGAATATCTGTGTTCACTAAAGGGCACTCTTGTACAAACACTGTTTAACGTATAGCATCACACTTTTCCACTTCTGCGTATTAATTTATGCTGACATCAAAAGCATTTGAATAGTATTTCTTAAAAGCTCCTTAAATCCTTAACTGAGATTCCTGTGCAGCGCTCAGGTCTGTATCCAGCGCTAGACTGTGATGAAAGTTGCTTAAGCAGTAACAGTATTGAAATAAGGAATGGAAGCGCATCACTGGATTCCAGAGAGGAACCAAGGGTCACTCTACGCTTGGGATCCTGTGGGAACGCATGAGCAGGTTCCGTGCAGGGGACTGCCCCAGGCAGGTGGCAGAAGTAAGCACGGTTTGAATGGACTTATTGTAGTGATGCAAATAAAGGTCTGTTGTGGAGAAACTGAACATTTGATCTCAGAAGGCACCTCCAGTGGCCTGAGATGGCTCTTAAGTCCTCTCTTTTTGATCATCTGAGATATCCAGAGCACTTAAGAGGAAGACACCCCAAGCCCCCCCAACTCCCCCCCCCCCACCTCTGTGAGGTCTTGTCTGCCCCTTTTCTCTGACACACATCATTGTACCTGCTCACGTTTCTGCCTCCCAGTACTCCCTACCCTCTCCTTTATCCACAGGTCCCAAGATCCATTGTTTGAGGGATCCATAGGATTACCAATCTGGTGAGTCCCCCTCCCTTCTGGGCCCCTTCTCCCTTCGATGGGTGATACGGATTCAGTCCTGCTCCCCCTCCTCACTCCCAAATTTGCACAGCCCCCGCCCCGGGCACGGCCCTGCACGTGCATCCTCCTTTGGGAGAGGTTCTCCTGACCCCCTGCCACCATTACTCAGCAGTCCCTCCCTTCCCATCGCTAGTTTTAAATACAGACGTACAAACCAATAACAGGGATTTTGAAAATGAATTGCTTCTAATTTACACTGAATGAACTTTATTTGAAAAAGTTTTCCACATGCCCTGACAAAAGACCACCCGGTCGGGTGCCGTGCTGTGAGCACGGTCGCGTAGAGCTGGTTGGGAAATAAAGCACAGGACCCTACGGCTGGCTGCCCTGATCCGGCCAAAACACCTTCTGGCCTGGTTTCAAATTGACATTTAGAACTACTCAACCATAAACAGAAACACGACAAATTCTTTAAAAAAGTAGTAAAATAAAAAAGCTAAATTGCTTCCGCTCTTCAGGAGACAAAAACTAAAACAGGCAGCAAAGTGCAGTAGAGAAGGGAGAGAGGGGATGTACCGGGAGCATGGTGTCATCCAGGGAGGCAGCTGCATCCACGGGCTTCAGCGGGGCATCCCCAAAAGGTGCGTGCTGGGAGGTGACTTGTCCCTTACCCAAACAGGTACTACGTAAATCAGGAGAGAGGCAAAAAGCTGTAAACACCTGCACCGAGCTGGAAGATTTCTGCAGTTTCTTATTCATTATTACCAAAGGTAGATTGTTGTTTTTCTAAATATAGAAAAAACACACGGTAGAAATTACTACAAAGCACTCTCGATTACTTGGCTATAAATGAGGGCAAATTATGTTCCACTTTTTATTGCAAATGCTATTTACTGCATCATCCCCTGCACTAATTTTCATAGTTACACAATATGTTACTATTACGTCAAGTCAAGAGGACTTTGGAAGTGTAAATGAGGAAAGATCTCAATCACAGTGACAAATTAAACGACCGTAGGCAATTATTGTGAAATCAGAAAAAGCGTATTTATACCACACATAAAATTGAGCTAGTCTGTCTTTCATGATGATAGTCAAAGAAAATAAGTGCAAATAGATCCTTTAGAAGACAGGGTAATAATTACTGATTACACTATAGTTAGGCGGTTTATGTCTAAAGTATTAAGTACAATTCCACAAGGTCTTAAGCCATGTTTTATAGCAGCTTTTCATTGATCTTGCTACTGTAAAACACTGTGGTTTCTAAGTTACCAAACACTACTTTTTTTTTTTTTGTTTCCCCCTATATTCACTGCCATTTATTTTTATTTGGAAAAGAAACATTTTTTTTCAGCACTGTGGGCATTATATCAATTTCCTTCATAGTGATCCTAGAGTAAACTCTACGCTAATGGCATCTGAATTAAGAACAACAGAGCAAAAGATTTTTCACTCGCCACCTCCCAGCAGGTGAATAGATCAATAATCCAGAATTATTTGGCTCTTTTGTAATTCCCCATGTAAAATAACTTGATGCTCAATGTACGAATAAGATGACTAATTCTGGCTGTTGTGAAAAGCAGCTGTTTGCTAAACCCATCTTCAACTTACTGTAAATGAAAATGTCATCTGTAAAGGTCTGTGATTTTTTAGGACAATTCATCACAGTGATTAGGCACCTCCTGAAGCAAACCATTATCGACTCCTGGTTTGGAAGAGTTAATTCACTGTGCTGCAAACTGACGTGAAATGGAGGACTTGCAGGGAAAGGAAGTTTTAGCTTTGATATGAAAAATGAGCAGAATGAAACTGAGAGAAAGATCAAAAGGGAGCTTTTTATAGAAAACACACTATAAAGCTGAAATTCTGCTCCGGTCTCCCTGTTCGCTCCCAGCACTCCGGTCAGCAGAAACACTGACCGATGACCGGTTTTTGTGTGCTTCTTGGTCCCTTCTTACAGCGGGGTAACCTCCAACTAAGCTACCCACCTCCGCAGCATCAAAACTCCATAAAATGTTACCATTCACCTCTTAACTGGCTTTCCTTCCCGTGAATCCTCAACGTACATCTTTATTCAAAGGTATAGCTATATCTCATAGACTCTGAATTAATAAACAGAATGCAGTTTTGATTGGGACAATGCCTAGTTAAAAGTGCTGCCACTTCTTCCTGTAGGTAAGGGGGTAAGCTCGGCCTCCAGAAGATTTTTTTCTGGCAGATTTGTATTTCCAGAGATTGAAAATCTTGTAGGCAGTCTCTCCATATGTACAGCCTTTAACCTGAACTGAAATAGATGGCAGAACTGAAAATTAAGACTGACATAGTAAATCACAATGATTTATGAGCATTTAGGAATATGGGAAAATTGACTCTTTCCCATTTATTTAAAAATAAATACATTACTTATTTATAGTCTTCATTCTCACGCAGCATAGAATACTTTGGGATTGTCTTGCCAAATTGAAGTCATTGGATTTTACCAATTACAGGATCAAATTCTGGTATCCCTTGCATGCATGAATGTGTAGTTTCAATTTCCTGGAGGCAGTACAGATTTTAGATATTAAAAACCTATTTTATTAGTCATCCTAATACATCCAACCAATACAGAATTAATCACTGATTTTTCCATGTCTTTTCCTATCTAGTTTTAAATGTTCAAAGCCATAATTTATGCTGCCATGTAGACATCAGTAACTAAATGTTTGCTAATAATTAGTCTGAATCTTAGATTTTTAAATTTCAAATATTTTCTTTCATTTTATTTAATGAGTTGCACTCTAGTTCCCTTCTTGCTTCCTCAGCTTATATATTTCAATTGTATATCGATCCTGAATATTTAAACCTGTTATAGAAGACCACACAAGCATCTGGCAAATTTTAGGCATGGGATAATCAGGAAGCACAATAAACATGATCAATATTCCTTTTTTTTGCTGACAATTTTAATCTCTGAAATTGTAAGCACATATCATCAAACTTTGGGATTCAAACCTTAGGGAGCTTACTAACTCTACTCCTTGAGAGATAGTTAATTAGGATAATCAGTAACAATTTCATCTGTTTGGATTTTTTACATCTTGCTGTTTAAATCATAACTTTTAATCTCCCTGTCAGTTTTCTGTTCTTTTGTAAATGCCCTAGTTATTTTCTGATATTGAGAGGAAACTGAAATCAGTATTTCCAATGTGATTGCAAGAATCTAGTGAAAAGAAGGTAAAATACATTGGTCTCTCAGGTCCTATCTTGGCTATTCAAAATTGCATTGGCCTTTTGCTGGACGTTCTTGCCCGGTACCGCTTCCAGGTGTCATCCAGGTTTGTCCCTCCCGGAACAGCGCGGTTCTGGATCACGTTGCCTTAGCTGCACTCAGTCGCGCTTGGCCAAGAGTTCCATCATTTGTTGTTTTCGGCCCTCCATTTGCATGGTTGCATTCCTCTCTGCATGTTAGAATTCATGCTAATTGATAGTGATCAACTTCCTTCCTTCTTTTCTAAATTACTTATTGAGACACCAAGCGGGAGAGAAGAGCGCTCCATGTCCCCCAGCGTTCCTTCCAGCCTCAGACATTTATCTGCATCCTTGGTGTAGGAGAGCGTTTGCATTCCAGGTAACCCTTACTAATACACATAAAACTGAATGACACATTGTCCACTGAAGTCTCAGCTATATTTGCGAACTTGCCTTGTTTGCTTCACTGACTAATCCCGTGTTTCTCTATTTGGTAGTCATGTAACTGGATAGGTTTACTCAGTTTTTCAAGTTTGTTTTCTTCTGTTGAAATAATTACAAAATTAGCTATGCAAAGGCCACATAACTGGGAATACAAAATTGTATGCAAAACTATTTATCGATTAAACAAGTAAGTCTGAATTACAAAAAGTCCACAGAGAGACATGAGGAAGATAGTCAGATTTAAAAAAGCAGCAAAGAACATTTCAGCTAAAAACCCCTCAAACTTAGACATAAATATAATAATCTCAAGGTCAGGTTGGATGGGGCTCTGAGCAACCTGATCTAGTTGAAGATGTCCTTCCTCACTGCAGGGGGGTTGAACTAGATAACCTCTAAAGGTCCCTTCCAACCCAAATCATTCTATGATTCTAAGATAATTTGGGATTCCGGACATCTACTGTAAAGAGAAAACACCAAAGATCGTGTTAATACAATAGGAAGAAAACAATAAAGAATTTACTAAAATCCTTGAAATAAAGATGTTTCAGTAACATCAGAATCTGGAGTCTGGCCTTCACCCGACAAAGTCTGGTTTTTATCACTTAGTTGAGATAGCAGAAAGAACTTACTCTGTTTTAATTAAATAAGATACAGGCATTTGGAACCATTATTTATTTGGCTGAAAGTAACAGAGATATTTTGAAACCTATGAAAGCAAATTAAGGATATGAGGTTCAGATATTTCCACGGTTATGTTGACTTACGGGAACATCTGGGGAATAAGCCCAGCTTTTTTTCCCTCTGGTCACCACACAAGGAAGCTACTTAGCTTTTGCACAGTTCATTAATGGTATTTTTCTTACTTGGTATTTCTTGATTTCACAAAAATGGATGTGGCGCAAAAGATAATGAGACATATAAACATAAATGTGAGGCTATTTTTCTAGATGTAGTAGCAAAAGAACAACAAGAAATAATTTTATAGAAGATCCTATAAAAGTTTAATATATTTGCAGGCTTGACAACAAGCAAAAAATGGATAAAACATTAAAAGTACCTACATCACTGACCAAGTAATAATAAAAATGCTTGGGGTTTTTAAATAACTTTCATGCACTGCACTGTACTTTGTGATGTACTAATAAGTTAGGCCTGTTGATGGTCCTCAACCTTGCTTGAAAGCTTCTGCGCTGCAATGCTTACTTAAATAGCCATTCAGTCAGAGAACAACCACTTCTAGTTCATTCTATATCCTGCTCAACCTTTCGTGCTTTAAACCTGATTTTCTTTAGCCTTTTCCAGCTGCATTTATTTTGGAAAAATGTAATAATGTGCCTTTACATCTTCTCCACAAGACTCAGTCTGTTTTGGTTTTCATGAAACAAAATAGCTCAGCAGCAATGCATTTTGTGATCTCAGTTCTTATCATATTGAATTTAAATATCTTGCGGATGTTGATTCACAGCTTGGAAACTGTGCTGTGTGAACAATAGCAATTATCACAAGATGAATCATTTTTTTCTTTCCTGTGCTACTCTTCAGGTGGATCAGCAAGCTGATCTTGCTTTCTGCACAGCCCCATGATGACTAGGCCTGCACGAAATATGCAATCAGAAATACGGCCATCGGTGGAAGCAAGAACGTGAGTTCCCCTTTTGGCAACAGCACCGCTGTAGATCAGCTTCAGGATGCAGCAGTACTCTTCCCCTGTCCTCTGGCAGCTGGTTCCTGATCCCAGTGAAGTTAGTGGAAAATGTTTCACCAATTTCAGTACAACCAGAATTTCTCTCTGATCGAAACACAAGTAATACGGAGGAAAAAATAATTTCCAAATAACTTAATTGCCTAAAACACTATGCCAGTTTTGACATGTCACTCTGATGCAAAGACAGGTCACTAATAAAATATTAACCTCACAGTATACCTATTTGGAAAAACAACAGTACCATCGGAATTTGGAAAGTTCCACCAGCTGAACTGTGATATAGTAATGCAAGCATGATTTATCATTTTATTTTCATTGTAGGGGAACAGGGTACTTCCAAATAACTGGTGTTTGTACACTGCATTACATGCCATTATGTCGCAAATGCGCAGTCCTCAAATACTGTTGTTCATAAACTGCCACATGGAGAAGCCAACTGGCATGCTGTTTAGATACTAATTTCTGACATGTGCTTTGTATACAGAAAAATCTGATCTATGAAATGCGAGATAGTAACTTGTCATCTTTTTCCAACATATTCAAAAATAACTGACTGCACATAAATCATGACTACATCCACAATACATTTCAAAAAGCTTAAAACTGCTTATTTTTAAAATTGGCTATGATTTTGAAAAAAAAAATAGCCAAATGGGCTCAAATTTCTTGTGATTATAATTGATACAAAACCATTTGCTTTATTGACAAAAAAGGGCTGATAATCTAAGTCTGATGCAGTAAGGTTGTGAGTGAAACACGACAGTGAGGAGACAGAGAGAAAGGCTAAAGGCTACAGCCCTTCAGTCTGGAAACTGAGATACCATATGCACATCTTGTCAACTTGGATGAAGTATTTTAAAACATATTAAGTACGGGCTAATACAGTGGCTAAAATTTGCGTAACTTGTCCTCAATTGACCTTGGTGGTACTATGCTAATTTACATTAGAAATGGTAAAGTTTTGTTGGTTTTCTTTAAAGACAAAACTACTGTTATTCCATATGGAATAACTGTAAACCCTTTAAATAGGATATTTTTTCAATTTAAAAGTTTCCATGAAAAAAGCATCAAATCTTTTTTAATTTTCTCCTTGGTTCTGCTTTTCTTTTACCCTTTCCTTCCCTCCTTTCACTCTCAGCCTTCTCTTTCCCCCTCTTCTGTTTTGCCTCAGAAAAAAGAAATACAGAAGAACAAATAAGGAGGATAAATAAAGATGAATATGGCAACAGTTTTTAATTTTTTAGTTTCACTGAAGATAAATGAAATGAATAAAACAAGAAAGCTCCACAATAATTTGTTAGGTTATCTTTCCACTAAAAATGACAACAGAGTAACAGGTTCATGTAGATGTAAGATGTAACAATCTAAAATCATGTCCTACACATTTTATTTTGTAATTTCTAGCAAGTGACTCAGAACACATGAAGCTCAAAGTAAATTTCATCAACTGAATCTAATGGCTTAGCCTATATGAAAAGGGAAAACATCTCCTGCATGAGGAAAAGCACTGAAAAAAAGACTCTGGGAGAAGCAGTGTAACAGAGCACTGCCGGTGGCATTAACCATCAAGGGACAGTAAGTTCCAGTGAGACTTGGTTAACTAATTAGGGGCAGAATTAAGAAGAGTTTGAAAGTTGAGATAGTCCATGTTACAAACACCTTTCTTTAAGTGCTGAATAATCTTTAAAGTTGCCAGTCTTCTTATATGACCTAGTCTTGTTTATTCTTGCAAAATCATGGCTTTTATTGCTATTATTGCCAACAATAGCAATAAGTAGGGTAACAAATTTACTCTTTGTTAATAACAAACCAAAATGCATGAAAAAAACCTTATTTCCTTTCCGAGAAGCCAAAATTATTACTTAAATTTTATGTTTAAATCAGCATGGGAGACAAATTAAACCAGATTAAAAGCAGGCACACTGTGCAGCCTCAGACTGATACCATCTAACAGCACCACAAAAGCTGACAAAAACCTGGACTTTAGTCCTCTGAGCACTTTGGAAATGATTACTACCATCATTACACATCACGCTCAGACACTTCTCTACAGAAACAAGACTACTTTTAACGGACAAAGAAAAATGAAAAATGTCAGTGAAGCAAAATAGGCAGATGTAAACCCAAGAGCTGTGAAAGCTCTGCAGAGCAGTCATCGCATCGTGCCAGGAAACACCTCTGCCCAAGGACAGCACCATTTTTCCAGGTATAGCAAAACAGCACTAAGAACTTCTCTAGCTTTTAAAAATTATTCCAAGTAAAGCATTTAGTGTATGAACCTTTGTGCCTCACAAGCCTCTTCTGTAAGGGGCATGATGCTGAGCACTCCTTCCCTTTTCCCTATGCATTACGTCCTTCAGTGTGAGGTTCCTAATGCTTCCTAAACATATGTGAACATACTGCTGTTGGGAGGTACGTAGTCTTCATTGATGACTTCTACCAAGTATTTATTTTTCTATATTTTTGTCACAAGAGAATAACCCATGTTCTGAAGCCAACTACTTCCCCTGTAAAAATGTGAAGTAACTTTTCTAGCATCCAGTAGGGTATTTCACTGCAGTAAATGTATTATTTTCCCAATAAATTACTCTGGAAGTTATAATTTCTCTCTCTGAATGATATAACTGTTACTGACAGATTATCTGACAGCCTAGATGTCAAAATATTTTTCTTCAATGTGTACTTGCAAATGTTAGGATGACTGTCAGGATTTTGAGCTTGGATGAAGTTAGCTTGATTTCAGAAAACAAACTGATTTTTAACTATTATATTCAATTTCTTCATTACTGAAGAATAAATTAAAATAAAGCGAGGGCAAACACCCACAAGAAAAACACATAGACATTATCTGCCTTTTTTGAGACCAAATCACTTTTCATTAAAATGTAAGATTACCTACGGATAGGACTTAATAATACTGGATTGTAGACAGGTCAAGTGGCAATGAAGCATCTGTTGTGGAGAGATTATACAATTCCTCCCTCTGCTTAGAAAAATGACAGGACATGCTTTGCATCAATTTTACAGTGTGACAAGGAGGAAGGCCGGAAGAACATACTTGTGGAGAAGCGCACACATTTCCCCCACAAGCAATGATAAATTTGAGTTAGAAATCCAAAGGCTGAGTGGAGAACGAGAACTGTGCAGTGATTTCCATTAGAAGGCTGTGGAGGAAGGCCAAGGAAGGACAAAAGAGCAAGCATCAAGTGAGAACATGAGAATAGGTTCAGTTGAAAAGTTACTTTTTAAATACTGATACCTATGTGTAAAAGTAAGCAATGGTACCGTTAGGCATCACTCTGAGATACAGGCTAGCTAATTATCTCTATTCGCCCCTCATTTCTCATACGTACAGGAAAGAAAGACTCCCCCAATAAGCTGCTGGAGGACTATTCTGTCCAGACTTTAACTGTAAAAAGAGTTGCCATTGGATTGTGCCCCAGACTATGAGGTCATTATCACACACAAAATTATATGAAAGTAAAAGAAATATTCTATAAGAAGCTGGGAGAAGTCTCACAATTGCTAGACCTTGTTCTTGTGGGAGACTTCAACTTACCAGACGTCTGCTGGAAATGCAATACGACAGGGAGTAGACAGTCTAGGAGGTTCGTGGAGCGTGTGGAAGATAACTTCCTGACACAGGTGGTGAGAGACAACTAGGGAAGGTACCCCACGNAGAGTTGCCATTGGATTGTGCCCCAGACTATGAGGTCATTATCACACACAAAATTATATGAAAGTAAAAGAAATATTCTATAAGAAGCTGGGAGAAGTCTCACAATTGCTAGACCTTGTTCTTGTGGGAGACTTCAACTTACCAGACGTCTGCTGGAAATGCAATACGACAGGGAGTAGACAGTCTAGGAGGTTCGTGGAGCGTGTGGAAGATAACTTCCTGACACAGGTGGTGAGAGACAACTAGGGAAGGTACCCCATGGGACCTGTTGTTTGTGAACAGAGAAGGACTTGTGGGTGACGTGACAGTTGGAGGCTGTCTTGGGCACAGCGATCATGAAATGATACAGTTTTTGATTCTCAGAGAAGTAAGGAGGGGGGTCAGCAGCACTGCTACCTTGGACTTCTGGAGGGCAGACTTTGGCCTGTTTAGGGGCCTGGTTGGCAGAGTCCCTTGGGAGGCTGTCCTGAAGGGCAGAGGAGTCCAGGAAGGCTGGGCATCCTTCAAGAAGGAAATCTGAAAGGCACAGGAGCAAGCCATCCCCATGTGCTGAAAGAACAGCCAGTGCCTGAGCTGGAAGACAGGGACGGGGAGCAGAGTGAAGCCCCCATAGTCCAAGGGGAAATGGTTAGCAACCTGCTATACCCCTTAGACACACACAAGTCTATCTGGATCCAGATACCAAGGGTACTGATGGAGCTGGTGGAAGTGCTCTCCAAGCCACTTTCCATCATTTATAGCAGTCGTGGCTAACCGGGGAGGTCCCAGTTGACTGGAGGTTAGCAAACGTGACACCCATCTACAAGAAGGGCCAGAAGGAGGATCTGGGGAACCACAGGCCTTTCAGTCTGACCTCGGTGTGGGGAAGGTTATGGAGCAGATCGTCTTGAGTGCCATCACGTGGCATGTACAGGACAACCAGGGGATCAGGCCCAGTCAGCATGGGTTTATGACAGGCAGGTCCATCTTGACAAGCCTGATCTCCTTCTATGAGAAGGTGACTTGCATAGTGGATGAGGGAAAGGCTGTGGATGTCATTTACCTGGACTTCAGTAAAGCCTTTGACACCATTTCCCACAGCATTCTCCTGGAGAAACTGGCTGCTCATGGCTTGGATGGGTGTATGCTTCGCTGGGTAAAAAACTGGCTGGATGGCCAGGCCCAAAGAGCTGTGGTGAATGGAGTTGCATCCAGTTGGTGGCTGCTCACAAGTGGTGTTCCTCAGGGCTCAGTCATGGGGCCAGTTCTCTTTAACAACTTTACAAACGATCTGGACGAGGGGATCGAGTGCATCCTTAGTTTGCAGACAACACCAAGTTGGGTGGGATTGTTGATCTGGCTCTACAGAGGGGTCTGGACAGACTGGATCGATGGGCTGAGGCCAACTGTATGGGGTTCAACAAGGCTCAGCACAGGGTCACAACTTCGGTCACCCCAGACACTTTGGTCACAACAACACCAGGCATCGCTACAGGCTTGGGGAAGAGTGGCTGGAAAGCTGCCTGGTGGAAAAAGACCTGGGAGTGCTGGCTGACAGCCGGCTGAATATGAGCTGACAGTGTGCTCAGGTGGCCAAGAAGGCCAACAGCATCCTGGCTTGTATCAGGAATAGTGTGGCCAGCAGGACTAGGGAAGTGATGGTCCCCCTGTACTCAGCACTGGTTAGGCCACACCTTGAGTACTGTGTTCAGTTTTGGGCCCCTCACTAGAAGAAAGACATTGAGGTTCCGGAGCGTGTCCAGAGAAGACCAGTGAAGCTGGTGAAGACTCTAGAGCACAAGTCTTATGAGGAGCGGCTGAGGGAACTGGAGGTGTTTAGCCTAGAGAGAAGGAGGCTGAGGGGAGACCTTATTGCTCTCTACAACTACCTGAAAAGAGGTTGTAGCCAGGTGGGTGTTGGTCTCTCAAGTAACAAGTGAGAGGACAAGAGGAAATGGCCTCCAGTTGTGCCAGGGGAGGTTTAGATTGGAAGTTGGGAAAAATTTCTTCACTGAAAGAGTGGTCAGGCATTGGAACGGGCTGCCCAGGGAAGTGGTTGAGTCACCATCCCTGGAGATGTATTTAACAGATATGCAGATGTGGTGCTTAGGGACATGGTTTAGTGGTGGGCTTGGCAGTGCTAGGTAAATGATCCTAAAGGTCTTTTCCAACCTAAACAATTCTTTGATTCTATTCTATGATGGTGTCGACGGAAAGACTTTGAGAAACTTCTCGCATGGTGCCAGCCCTTCTGTTCCTTTCATTAACTGTTACAGGTAATTTCCATGACTTCCCCAGGAATTTGAGACTTTGCTACACCAGCAGTACCCAAACTTGCTGCTATGGCAAAACTCATGGCTCAACTTTGCACTGTGATGACTTCCCTGATACACTCAGAAGTTTGTCTGCACATGTGTAAGAGATCAGATCAAAATTTTGAGCCTATGTTGTGTAGCATGATGAGGAAAATGAGGAAAGCAACAATCAGAGCAGACTGCTATTGCAAGAACTGTTCGTGCAGGCTATTATTATTCCCCAGCTGTATGTCAGAAGACAGGGTGGCTGGGAGTAGGCCAAATGAATTGTTCTGGTAGGTTTCAATCTCCTCCTGAGGAGAGGGTAATAGATTTTCCTGAAAAGAAATAATGAAGAAGTATAACAGGAAGCCTTTAATGATCTGCTTAAGAGATAAGACAAAACATTGCTGGGTATCTCTTTACAACTAAGTATCTTTTGTAATTGTTGGACTCTGTCCTAATTAGCTTTGATATATCAGAGGACTGCTTTTGTGAGCTGTTTGGTTAAAACATGTTCTGTTCTACTTCCTTTCAGATGTTCTACGGATAACATTATTACGCTTACCTTTTTGTTCATTCACTATACTATTTCTATGGTAGTACAACATATACACACGCTCTTAATTTGATTCAATCTCTGAATAAACGGTCCAACTTTAAAAATGAGATTTATCTCATTGTATTTTAGCACTCATGCATCCACTGATTGCCTGAAAGTTGTATCTGGTTCATTAAAGCATGGGTGTATTTGAATCTGCATCTCTCTTTTTTAACACTTTTCAAGTGCCCAGTATTTTACTGTAAGTTGTCCAATTAATTCTATTAATTAACAAATAAATAAATAAACTAATTACTTAACCTAAAGGTCTTTAATCTCTTCAGTTTCCGTATCTTCACTAGGAAGTCCAAAATACTGATCCTATTTTCATCTTGAACCTCTGTTCTTTATATCAAGATCCAAGATGCTCTATCTCCTACCTTTCACAGCAAGAAGCTATTTATAGCACCCGACAGTTTAGATTAAGCAAAACTTTGCTGAAGTTGGAGGATGCCATTATACCACATATTGAGGATAAAAGTGAGAAGCAGTGCTACTTCTTGGAGTAATTAAAATAAAACCTATGGTACAAATCATAGCTGACATGGCAAGCTAGATGATAAATGCAAATGAATTTTGGCAGGGCCTGAACAGTAGAGCCTACTGACACCACCCAGCGTAATAAGCTGGGTATTCTTTCTAGTAGGTGTGTGTATCTTTGAGCAGAAGAGGATGTTACAAAGTTGAAAAGCAATGGAGTATTTTTCTAGAAAACACTTGGCACTTTGAACAGAAACTCTTCTAGTTTCCTTCTGTATTTCAAAACAACTCAGTTCTTTCTGCAGAGGAATATGCCTCTGTGTACTCCTGGTAAAGAAATATGTTTATGAAGAAACAACAAGTGCCATAAATTTAATTTACTAAAGAAACCCATCTGCAAGCCCATACAACTGTTTACGTCAAAAGAAGTAACAATGTTTCAGAAAAATAATCAGAAATTTCCATAAAGCAGAACTTCGTTTCTCTTTCAAATAAAAAGTTAACCAATTTTCACACATTGCAACAAATAAGCCTGTACACTTTCATTTCCTCAATATATGCTTGGTTTCATTAAATTTTACTGAGCTAAATCTTATATATTTCTCATCAATATAAATTTGGCCAATCTGCAAAATCTGAAATACTCTCCCTGATGTAATTTTACTAGTTACATTGAAGTCATTAGCTGGTATTATTCTTCCATTTTAAATACCCATAGGCATGATTCTAATTTCGCATACAACAGTTAAGCTTCTAATACAAACAATTACATGTTCATGGTGAAAAACCTTCAGAATGTTAATGTAGAGCCCACGTATATAAGGCTGCAAAGGAAGCAGAGAGTAGTTAAAAGTTTGATTTTTAATCTTTAACCTTTATGGTATTTATTGTTTATTTATCTTTACCGTTAAACACCTTCTGAATTGACATCTTAGTTATGATTCCTATACTTCTGAAGAAGTGTAATGGAAACATTTTACAGCTGGCCTTAAGGAGTGATTAGTTCAATAAGATAATCTTTATACTTCTGAACTTAAGAATTAATATATAAGACACAAGTTCTTTCCTAAAAGTTTCTGTAAATAACGACATGATTTGTAAAACACACTACATGGAAAAAAACCTGAGGTGCATGAACAGTAATCAGATGAGAAAATCCCGTAAGAGTTTTCTTTAGAATGAAAGAAGAATGTGGGTCATTTTCCTGTATAATCTACCAATTGTATCATTTAGTAGATGCCGTTTTCCTTTTAGTCTTGCCAACTGGGCAGAATCACACTCCTTTTTGACCGTGCTCTATTAGGAAAGAGATGTGTACACAGGTAACACAGCATTCGAGTGTGTTATTTTGAAAAAAGTTATTCCTCTTCGTGTGTGAATCAGGGTTTTGATTCCCAGCGACTGCTGCTGCATCAATACAGGAACAGTACAAAAAGAGAGCTCATGATAAAGACCAACAGCAATTCATCTAACTCTCCCAACTTAACATCTGCCTAACTGGCAACCAAATTAACAATTACTAAGAGGTAGGAATGAGTAAGGTAGTAGGTCATTTCTATGGCTCATAACCTTTTAGAGGTTCCAGGGTTTTGTAATTTTTAACTTGGTGTTTATTCCTGTGATAGCAATCTCCAGTCAACCTCACAAGATGCAATCATCTTACTGTGTTGTGCATCAGTCAACCAGCTCCTGAGGCGCTGTTATGAACAGGCTGGACCTCCTCACAAAAAGTCTCAGGATTCTTCACAGCAGCAGCCGGCAATGATGTAAGATTTATTAACAAGACAAGTTTTAAGTGAATTCAACATGCTACCCGATAATACAACAATGTATCATCTGTTCTGGCATTTAATTTCATATTAAAATGATGTTATTCTTATGTATTTTTCATTATGCTACACACTATTGCACCTGAATAATTATCACAAAAGTTGTCTGGAAGTGGCTTTCACCTCCATCTGGAAGTTTGGGGATTTTTTTGTTGTTGCTTTTTTAACTGAGGTTACTTCAGTGACTTTGCCTCAGTTTCCAGCATGGTGTTGAAAACAGTTAAATCAGTATTGTTAAGGGACAGCTGGGGCAAACTGCAGTGGAGGGTTGTCAGGGTTGGTAGCAGTGACTGGGAAGGGACCTCCAGAGGCAGAGGCTGCTGTTACGGAACAATGTCACATGGCCCAGTTCTGAGGCACCTTCACGTTGGTTGCACAGCTCTGTCATATTTGACAAAGTGCTGACACAGCCATTGGTTTGACTAAGACTGGGGAAAAAATCCAAACAAAACCCAAACCATCTGATCATTTCTGCGTTTTTTCAAGACACCGTAATTTTAACAGAATGTTCACGTTTTACACAACTAGTGGAAAACTAAGACAGCAACAGAAAGAAGAGTCGAAGTGACTAGTCAAGAATTTGGCCACAGAAAAGGCCTCTATTCAAGCAGGGGTCAAATCCACCCCATGCGCTTGGCTCTCTCCTCTCTTCACCTGCTTGTTCGTGACACTCCAGCTGCTGCAGTCATCTCCATTTCTTGTACACTGCCAAGCCACCCCCACGCACAGCAGTATTCGAAACCAAACCCCTCCAGCTGCAAGACAGAGATTGTAATCATCCTGCTTGTGTTTTCCCTGTATTTTTTTGCAGACCAGTGACAGTTAGCATTTACACTGAAAAATTAATAACCCTCAATAGAAATACACTTGAAAAAATTCAGTTGATTGATAGAAGTGGCCTAACAGCAGATACGTAAGAATTGTTCTTCACTACTGATGCATATTGTATTCAATTATGTTTTCAGAGAGAACAGAAGCATAAACAGTACTGGATGTCTCCTTCAGCATAGGCTGATGTAACAGAAACCAGGAACAACACTGAATTTGCAAGAAAACCTATTTCTTGCCCAATTTCCTGAATAAAGGAGTTGTGATAAGCATTCAAACTTTGCAAGCTTATCTGGGATTTGATCCTGCCAAGTACTGAGCAGAGCCTCTTCTTGGCATTCTGTAACTTGCAGGTTCAGGTCCTTCGCAAGGTGGTATTATTCATTTCTAATGTGCCTGCATTGGAGGGATATGTAATAAACACAAACTCAATCACGCATTTAAAAAAGTACCAATGACATGATTGGCAACAATAGTATTTAAATTTTATAATAAAACATTTGTCCTCCTTTTTGTACAGGGAACAACTATATGCCCCAGTCATGTTTATATAGACTACCCTTGAGAAAAAATGTGTCCATGTACTTTCAAAACTTTGACGTCTTTAAAATAGTGCCAGTTGCATGGATACTTCCGTGATATCTAGACAGCTACTGAGATTCTAGTAAAGTGGTAAACTTGGATGCTTACATGTAAGCATGTGAATTCAATAGGGGATGTGGATTTTTTTTTTTCCTGTTAATTGAGAGGGAGGAATATTAGGGGGAGTCTCTTTTCATTGATACTAAGAAGCCACTGGAGAAACACTGATTTCATTGTGTGAAGATTTAAATCCACAACTTAAAGTAAAACTTTGTGTATCCACTACCAGCAAAAAAAGTACTCATTTAAACATATTAAGGAAAATATTGCCCATGCTTAGTGAGCTGCCCTTTGCTGCTCCCTTTCCCAAGAGGCTATGCTGCCACTGAGACCAATGGCAATTTCCTTACTCTCACCTGGCTTTCAGTTTGGGACTAGGTATCCATGGAAAGACTGACTATGCCTTAACTTTCCTCACAAGACTCAACCACCACAGGCCTCATTTACAGACCAAAAAACAAAACAACGTAACACTAGAAAAGAACGGCTCACAAACTGACTTTAGTAGTACTGAGTGTATTTATACAAATACACAACTGCAAACATTCAAACAGAAACCAAACTGTACCTTGAGAAATTTTAAGATGGGAAATTCTCCGAGCCATTCCTAAATGAGCAATTTCCTGTTTCACAGGTTCTCAAGTGAAATGCAGCTGATGGGTGGGGGAAGCAAGGGAAAAATGTATACTTAAAGTCAGGGCTGGCTTTTGGTTTTACGAACATCAGGTTTATGGTAGAAACTACTTGTCTTCCTCACATCTTCCTGATGTTCTCAGCTCTGTCAGGGGCCTAATCCAACTCTTACTGACATGCAGAAGACACAGTGGAACGTGAACCACTAGAGAGTTTCTAAATAGAATCTACCTCTTGATAGTAGCAATTTTATGGGGGAAAAAAATATCAAATTTCAGTTTGATGTTTTAGTATAGGACTTCTTTTACCTTCCAGTCACATATGATGAACAAGTTTACACACTTTGGGTACAACCCTGTTCCTTATTCATTGAGTCCTATGCATCAAATTGATGGGTTGCCATCTTATTTTGATAAAATTCTAAAATATAAGAGAATAAAGAGTTTCATGCCCTACAGCAACAGTCTTCAAATTTAAGCATCATGTTTTGTTTTATTTTATTTGACATGCCCTGACTCACCAATTGCTGTAAGGAAAACCTGAGCTGTGTTTAGACAAGAATGCAGAATTGTCATTGTGTCTAATAAGCGTACGATGGAGCTTCTTGAGCCACTGCCTTAACTCTGGACAAGACAAACCCAGTGTCACAGAGCCTCTTCTGCTATTTGCAGCTTTAAAACTCTCATTTCTACATGATTCCAAGATTTAATATATATCATTACTTGTGCAAAGTACTGGATTTTGAAAGTTGCTGCACAGGCAGATGTAGTAGGAAATGGACAGGAAAGACTTTGAGACTACAACCAAAATAGTTTTTCAGATTGGTTATTGAAGATGTTATCGTTTTAGACATCCACAAGAATGTTAACAAAAAGCAACATACACAACAGTTGAGGCTTTTAAAATACATTGCTCTGGAGTACTTTCTTGAAAAGATTTGTCTATAAAGCACTAAATTAAATCCAGTAAGAGCATGTGACAATCTCTGCTTTGGGAGAAAAACAAACATGTCAGAAAATAATGTATCTTGGATAATACTGCATTCCGTTCCAGGATTTACAAAAGTAAACAAGATACCCATTCATCTAATTTGCTGAGCATCATGAACAGCTCCTTTCAAATGTTTACACAAAACCCCTTAACTTCGTTTCAGAAATGTTATCTATGTGTTTTTACTTACAAGCCAAAAAACCAGCAGGCTACAAAGGTATTAGCCTAGCATCTTATGTTAAGTCAATGCATAAATAAATACCTAGCCATAGAAACACAAAGCTGGTTTGTTTGGGTTTTTTTAATTCACCTCCAGCATTTGCCAAATTCTATAAACTTACAGGGGAGCTACAACTGTCAATCTGAAGATGAAGACAAGTTAATATAAACACAATATTTTTATTACCAGCTTCTCAACAGTTGTATTAAATTCCTGCTTATTCATGAAGGCAAGAAATTGCACTTTCTTGGCACTGTGTTTGAAGAGCGGAGATACTTGTTCATGATCATCTTCTGTCAAACAGGTGACTTCTCTGGAAGGTGCTATGTCATAAGCTGCCACATCCAGTTCCTAGTGGGAAGGCGGACACTTAACCTACTTACCTTCTGAAACTATCACCATAAATGAAAGTATGCCCACATCTGGAATATACATGAATGGACACGGCCAAAACTGCTGGGGGGGTGGGGGGGAGGAGGAATGGATGTGATTAAAAACAAAAACCTAAAATCTACTAACAGAAGCACTGTAAAGGAACCACTTCCTGAACAAGTTTAATTTTTCATATTATTTATTTCTCCAAGTCTGCAAAAATTGTCAGTTAGTATAATATTAGAGATCAAAAGAGCACAAAAAATTATGATACAGTAGTAGCTCTTCTAACAGTCACTTTTACAGGTAGAACTTAAGCAAACAGGTGAGTGTGTTCATGCTAGCATGCACAGAACGAGTCTCTCTAACACAGAAAATCTATAGAATATATAAAAAAATATTTCTGAATTTCATGAAACAGCTCAAAATACAGTTAAGTTCATGTATACACATTCATGGTTTTCCATGTTTAGATTCAATTGTTGACATGTTGTTTGTTACTTTTAAATAACAATTCCTTTGAAGTTTCTATTGCTCAAGAGAAATTTTATGATTTCCATTGATACACTGCAGAGTGATAGAAATTGTTACTTAACGGATAGCTGTGTGTACTTCTGATGACTATGAATTACCACTTAAATTCCAGATGAATTCCAGCATTAAGCCTTGCAGATAGTATCCAGGTTTAAAAAAAAAAATAAAAAAAATCAAGCTGACCAAGGAGAGGAGAAGGCAAGAGACAAAAATGACTATGATTCAAGCAAGACAGAATGATGCTAAGTAAGGTCTATTATTAAAGCATTTAGTAATTACAAATTTTTTAATGCTTTCATAAAGAAAAAATATCTTCATGATAATAATGCATTTCCTAGATTAGCTCACTTTTACTCCCCTCACCACTCAAAGTTAGTATAGTATTTCTTGACTGAAGAGTAATTTGTTCATCAACATAATGATAAAGGTATCAGACTTTTTTCCAAACATTTTCTAGTTTCAATAATTACTTCTACACATGTATTGTTTCTTCTTATAGCTAGCAGAAGCATTTAACTTTTTTGTGCATTTTGGAAAAAAAAAACAAACAAATCACCTCTTGGGTTTTAGATCAGTTTCCCCTGCTTTCTTGACCACCATCCACTGTCAAAATAAAAGATGGATCATTGCACACCACTCATCAGAACTTTAATGAGGGTAGTAAGGGAACATGCAAATTGCAGATCATTTTATTATGACCTCCTGGACAATACAGGAGCTACTGCTAAAATACAAAAATGAAATACCGCAGGTTTTTTTTGTTCCTGATTTCAAGAACAACATAACTTAGTAATTGAAGCTTTTCTGTGATACCTTGGAATAAATAAAGAAAAGAGCAATAAGAAAAAAGATGCAGAAAAAAACCTGTCAATGAATATGGAACGTTAAACAAAGGGGCTACTTTCTCCCTGACTAACTTATTGTCAAGTTGTATCAGTTCATGCTGCTGTCCCTTATATGCCCAGTAGTCACATATTTCAGGCAGCTTGAGTAAAATCTGGCAAGGTGGCAATAATGCAAGTGTTAAGATTTCTATTTTGTAAGACACAAAATGGCATTGTGTGGGTTCTTTTGGTTTCCTTGTGTTTTCTCTTTGCTGTTTTTCAGTACATATACCTTGTGACATAAATCCAAGATTGTTGTCTTGTCACGTTTCTCCTGGGCTACTGCAAAAGGATTTACCTTATAGTTAGAGGTCCTCTGAGCTATTATAAACATAATGTTGACTCCAGACCTGGAAAACACTTCCCCCCCCTTTAAACAGCAGTGCCAGTAGAGATCACATGTGCATCCTGGGCTGCTTCATACTCCTGTGGACAGTGTAAGGAGGTGACTGTTACCCTCACTTCCCTACCAGCTCATAGCTTGCAGCTGCAAAGAACTTCAAAAAGCAGGAATGAAAGATCAATTTCAACTCATACGCCTAACTTCAAGCACCATAGTTTTTTCTAGGGGCTGAAATAATTAATCTTGGTGTAGGTGACTAGCAAGTACGTCTTGGACTAGAGAAGACCATGAGATTTCAATTGCATCCAGTAGGGATTGATACATTGCTCCTTCAAATTTGCTACATGACTTGGAAGTCACACCAAATATGTTAATAATAATCAATAGGTTCTGTTAATCGCTATTCTTGAAAATAAGCACATATCTGAGAATGGATGTGATGAGGTCAGATAGCAAGAAAATAGCAGTTGTCCATGGAAAGACAGTAATCCATATAATCTTTGTGGAGCAAGTCTGGCTTTTCAATGCACTTGATATGACCACAGAAATGTTGCACAGAACCTCTGCCCTTCTGGAAAGCAAGAGCTACAGAGACACAGAAAATAAAGCCAGATTTCTCCAGCAAAGAATGCGGTTTTGAGAAAGTGAGTTGGTGGTAGGTGCCTTCTACAGGAAGAATTCAATGTCAAAGGAAGCCAGGGAGAGGGGTTCCTCCACCAGGAGGATGTATATCAAAGATGTATAAGGAAATTCAGTCTACAGACAACATACTAAAGTAACTGTCTTTGGAAAAAAAAAATAAAAATCTTTTTGTATGATACTATACAGAACATTCGAAGAGTTCAAGAAAAAGCTCCCTTCATTTTTTAAGTCCAAAAGCAAGTACAAAGAAGTCATGTGGGCAGCTCTACATCCCGAGTTGTGAGAAGATTAGGTATGGCTAAAACAAACCAGTGTGGTATGCTCCCACCAGGTAACCCTTCTGAGTTTAAATCTACAGTCACCTTTTAAGGAGATTTACACATTAAAACTTTTCAATGAGTGCATTTGCTTCCCCATATTTTAAATATAAGCAGCCCAAAACATTTTATATTTTGAAAACCAAGTCTTTTTTGAAAGTATAATTGTGTCCAGAAAAAAAAATCTACTGAATTTGCAGAGCTCCAATCTCTAATGAACTGCTACTTTGTCTTGTCCCAGATCATGACAGAGGAAAAAGGAGATCAGGCCTCATGTGTCTGTCATTCAGGAGACCTGCACCAAGGAGCTTTGTGCTTTGCAAGAAGCAGCATTCCTGACTAGACAGTATTGTAGCAAACAAGCCTCCAGTTGGGACTTCCTATCAACAGATTTACTGTGGAATTTGCGGTGAACATTCATGACAGACTACCATACTCTTGCTCATAAAAAACCCCAAAATGGTAGGATCATCAGCATCTCTAAAAATGTCCTCCCTCAATTGACAATGGCAATCTAAACACTTGATTGATGGAGCTGATGGCAGTGAACAGTAATATTGACGTGAGAGTAAAAAGAAAAAGTACATCTGGAGCAGGTCAGCCTTTCCACGTTCCGTGCTACATTAAATTATTTCCTGAGATTGAGTTTCTATATATGCGCTCAGGCTTGTCCTATTTGCCAATGAACCTGGATGCTTGAGATACCACAACTACCTTTGACATCAAATGAAGACAACAGCTTGAATCTCAAATGTTGAAGTCGAATCTTTCTTCCACATCAACTTTTTCAGGAGTTGCTTTTCAGCTCAACAAGGCATCAGGTGATGTGTATTTATTTATAAGGAGAACTCCAGAATTAACTTTTGCTGTTTCTAATGTTACTTTTCAAGAAGTGGCGCATTAACTTTACATCCCACTTTCAATCTGCAGAGAATGACCAGCACACCAAATACCTACTTGGAACATAGAGTTCTCTCTGGCATAAACTACTCTGCCATTGTACACATACTAACAGCATTCGGTCTCTTAACAGATTGAGGCAAGTCTTGCAGCATGACCGGGCACAGTGACACAGTGTACAGGAATACACAAAGAAACCGTGCATGGAAAATTAATGGGGGTGAAAATATACAGGAAAGGGGGATCCAAAGAGTACTCTTCAGTCCAAGAGTTTTATCAGTCCACAAATTTCACACAGAAGGTAGCAAACAGGTTCTGGAGACTCAGAGATTACTCAGAATTTAAATGAAGCTAAAATCTAACAAGTTAACTGATAGTTGATAGATACAGACTGCGGTTTTCTTCTTTCTTCTTAAGAATTTAAGGATGTACTCCTTCTGTAGTCAGCTTCCAGGGTGTATCTCAGAGTGGGAGGCCAGCATCACACTTGTCTGAAACAGTCTCTCTCCTTTCATACATGTGATAGTGTATCAACGTTAGCTCCCAAAATTGTCATCTGACTGTTAGCAAAGGCAGGGACTGTTCGTTTCAGTATGCATTTTCAAGCTTTTCTTGCTACTATTGAAGAAGTTAAGGTTTGGATACATCCTGAAGAGTTGAAACCATACATAGGTCTTTATGGTACCTCTTAAGTCATCCAAACAGTAGTTCAAATAACAAAAACAAAACAAAAGGCAACTGGAAATTCAATTCAAGCAATACAGGCAGGATGCAGGGGGGTAAGAGTGGTGTTGATAGCACTAGAGGAGTGTTGTGACTTCAGGTACATGGAAGTTTTTTGTTATACTTTCAGTTGAACTAAGACTCACTTATGCTTCTTATGAAGTCTGCTGAATTGCTCTGTAATTAAGAGGTTACCTTCCTTGTACTGAGATATAGTTTCATCTACTATCCTTTCCGTTGACTTATACTTGGGACACTGCAAAGTGGAAACATAAGACCTCAGAGTCAAGATCCTCAGAAATCATCTGTGCTGAAATACATTATTCTTGGACCATTAACAGTCAGTAGAGTCCTCTGCCCTGAGTTAGGCACCTAAGGAAGTGCTGCTGAGAAAATTTGTGACTGAGAAGCCATGTGAAATACTGATGAAGACAGATATTTGATCATAGCTGTTTTCACTATTATTTGACTATGGCCCATTCCCAGAACCAAAAGTAACTTGTTTTTTATGTGGACTCCAAACTCAAAAGAACTTTAAACACAAATGCCTGTCTCTTATGCCAATACTCTAATTAAGGCTGCTGGCTATTTTATAAAGATATGCACCCTCAGTAAACTTGGGTGCTTTTTTGTTCTAACTGCATTTGCCTCAGAAAGCACGGTTACATTACAAGATTTTTCTTCTAAGAGGAGCCAGGACACAATAATTTGAGTCTTCTTTTGCATTACTCAAGACTTTGTCTTGACCAGATCTCTAATCGGGGTGCTGGGAAGCAGAACAGGCCTCGCATGCTTCTGCCAGTGTCTCTGCACTGTGCTTCAGACACCATTAGGACCAGAAAACATTTGACGATTTAGAAATTGTCACTGACATGTAAATGTTAGCTGTAACACCTATAGAGGCAGAATGTGCTTCAGTTTCATGACTACATGATTTGATGGTGGCAATTAAAAAAAGAGAGGATAGAACTGGTGAGCAGCAGCACTGTCATTGAACATCCCTTGCCTAGTTTGGTCTTTGACTTTATTCTAATCTAATTCCCAAAGGCAGTTAACAGCTTCACTGATGCTTTGGTGCACCTGGCAGTCATAAACCAGGCCCCTCTCTGAGGAGAGGAAATTCAACTGGCAGAGAAAAGTCTGCCTGGTCATGGGGCTTCTGCTAGACATTGAAGAAGCGATACAGTGATGTTATAGAAGATTGTTGCTAATCCATTTTCAGCAAAGCGGGTATGAGCAGCGAGCTGTGCCACCACACACCTGCAGAAGGCTGATCTTCTCATAAGCATCACAGCAAAGGCAAGATCTAATGATTTTCAAAAACTTCGCTGAGAAAACCCTACAGCTTCCTGGCTGTTTGGGCACATTAATGGGACTGCAAAGAGAAAACAGGACCCTGGAGTTCCTGGGCCGAGGAACCATGGATGCCCAGGTAACATTCAAGCCACAAGTTAGACTCTCGGCAGGCTTGGCCTTACAGAGCAGGGGGAAGCAAGCAGAGCACGCAAAGCCCCTTTCCCCGCAACGTCCAAAGAAATCCAGATACTTACTCACACGTGCAACTTTCCCGGAAGCCCGACTGCGGTCCTTCGCGCTTTCCTAGGAACCAGCCCTCCTCCAACCCGCCGACGCAAGGCCCGGCGGGGTCGAAGGAAGCCGGCGGCCATACCCAGCCCTGGCGGCCTCCCCTCCCCTCCCCGCCCTCACGCCTGCGGGCCGCCGCGGCCTCGCGAGATCTCTCGCGCGCGGCGTCCGCCCCGAGCTCCTCAGCCGCGCGGCGCCCGCCCCGCCCCCACGCCACGTGACGGCCACAGGGCTCGCGCCGGCGGGCGCCGCTCCACCTGTCACTGGCTGTCGGGGAGGGGCGGTGTTCCCTCGGGCGTCTCTCTCCTCCCTGCCCGTCCGCAGCACGCCTCGAGCCCTGCCACGCGCTCGTCCGTTGGCGGGGCAGCCCGCGCGCGCGGGCCAACGGCCGCTGCCCCGCGGCTGGCAGGAAAGTCCCTGTCTGCGAGCGGGCGGCGAGAGCCGCAGACCCGGACACCGGGCGCCTCTACGCCTCCGCCTCCCAAGGCGGGTGAAGCCAACTGCCGTGCCACGGGGGCTACCCTCGCTTCGGCCGCCGCCACCCTTCCGCACGGGCGTTACCCGCCACCCAACCACCCCTTCGGGCGGCGGTGGCTTTTTCTCCTGCTCCCTCTCGAGGCCCAAGCGCACGGAGCCCGAGCCAGCACCGTGCCTGCTCCCCGCGCGAGGAAGCCGTTATCTGGTTGTGCCAAGAGCACCACGCCCCGCGCCCAAGCCAGGGCAAAGCAGAGCGGGCGAGCGCGGCCTTCCCGCGGCCGGTGTGGTGCCGTACGGTCCCCCCCTCCAGGCGTTAATGAGGCCCGCTTTCCTAGCGCTGTCCACTCCCCCAGCCTGGAGCCCCCGTTACGCAACTCGTACGGTGAGCGGAGCGGAGCGGAGCGCTGCCTGCCTGCCTGCCTGCCCTCCTCCTCCCACCCCCCAGAACCGCCGCTCCCGAAAACTCCCCCCTCCCCCGCCTATCGCGTCCTCCGTTTTTTAAAGGCGCACGCCAAACATGCTGGCGCTGGGTAATCGAAAAAGCTCCTCTGACTGACGGCCCTTCCGGCCTCTCAGAAGCCGCGAATCCCTGAAACCCCGCCCCTCCCTCAGACGCTGACCAACGGGATGAGGTCAGCGAGGGAGGC
>VXBL01002124.1:833327-858114 GCA_013400195.1 Aramus guarauna | reverse complement strand
AAACAAATACCGGGAACGAATATGCACGTCGCCTGGAGCGTGAAGCCCCCGGTGAACGTTGAGGGAAACTCTTCCTGCGCCTTGCAAGTTCTTTCTGGGTGCTTTCCTGCTGCAGGCAGGGCGTTTGTAGCGCTGGTGTCCTCCTTATCAACCTGTAGCACATTCTGCTGCCCATCCATAAGCTGTTGACAAAGGCTGTGCAGGATGTGTCTGCCAGTTGTATTTAAAGACTAAACGCGAAGAAAACGTTTGTGTAACAGAATATGTCGGACTGTTTTTAAAATACCACACGGTTGAAGCAGGGGACTGTGTTCTTCTGGTTCCTGCTTTCAGACTTGTTCCTGTCAGAAGCGTTGCATTTGACACTTTGTTCATCCTATTGTTGTGCCCGTGCTGTATGCTGATGTTTTCACGTGAAGAATTTTTTTTTTTTTCCATTGCTGGTCTTGCTTGATCTGAAGACCTGACTCTAAAGTGTGTTGAATTCAGCAACCTAGGCCCTCACTTGTGTTTGGATGTTTATTTCTGGCATGATTGGAAAAGCTCAATGTCAGGACGTGGGGGGAGGGGGGAGGGATGGAAGGAAAAACAAGTACACTTTTCTTTGTGCTTAGATTTTCAAAAATCTTGTGGTTTCCTTTGGATTTTTAGAGTTATTTATAAAACTACTTCATCCAATAAATCAAAAAGGTAGGGTAGTGATATGTCAGACCAGTTAAATAATGTACGTTAACTGTTAGCGGACCAGAATTAATGTCTGCTCTGTGAATGCTGTCGAGGCTATCAGAAATACTAGAATCATACGGGATAGAGCTTAAGGATGCCAGATAGATGATCTAACTACATATGATGCTTTTATTTTCTGTCGCATAACGTCACTATGTTAGGTTTTATTTTGCATACTGTAAAATTAATGCAGACAGCAATTTAGTGTATTAGTTGAGTTTTGACTCCTTTCTTGTATGTAATGTGTTTTCTTTTTCATGCCAGTTGATTAAAGTTTTGGTATATAGTCTGTTTGAGATGAATGAAGTTGTGGGGCATTTTGGTAGTTTTGAAGTATATTTCTAGAAATAGCATTGTATGTTCTCCTACTGTAGCAATGTATGAATCCATGCAGTGAATACTAAAAAAAAAAAAAAAATAAAAAAAATCCAACAACCAAATATTTTACTATTTCACCTCAGTTTTCTGACAGTGTTTTGGACATTTATGAATTGCACACTAACTCACGAAGCACATTCTTTGTAAAACTTGTCTTAGAGAAAAGTAGATTGTTAAGGAAGTAGAAAGATTAAAATGTTACTGTTCAGTGCAGAGATGTTTGAGAGGAATTTCTTGGCTTGAACCAGCTTCGGTTTTGTTTGTGCTCTTTACTTTCAGGGAATGTGCACGTGTTTCAATTACTGTCATCCATAAGTAAGAAGTTGTTATTTTTAAGATGTTTGTTACTTAATTCCTTTTCCGTATGTGTGAAGCTGAATACACCCTATACTGTACAGGAAGGTTTAGAGTAATTAATGTAGCAAATCACTTTATGTTAACATTTTTTGTTGTAGAAAGTGTGGACATATGTATGTGCATTTAATTAATAGGTTTTACAGCGATAGTAACAAAATCTTCCCTTTTGTGTATGAAGCAACAACAGCTAACAAAGACCCTAGACTCCATAATTATGAAATCCTAACTGACTGATTTCAGAATCTACAAGCCAGGGCATTATAAAGTAACATGAGATTTAGGTGCAAGTATAGCAGGTAAGAAAAACCATTGAGTCGTGTTTCCAGAGGAATCCTTCACAAAGGCAAAAATTTATCGGTGCTTCCCTTGATGAGAGAATAGTACACCCACTATTGCACCTTTTAAAAAGGCAGGCTGTAGCAGTGTCTCTTCTGTGAGTGCCTGACTGTGTTCCCTCGTTACTTGTGGTTAAGGTGGTAGGACACTGACTGAGGGGGGAAGGGGAGGTCCTGGGTTGGAAGCGTTGAGGGAACCGCTCCATTATCCACACAGGTACTTGTGCAGCAGCAGGATTCTGTTGTGGGCTTAAATTTGGTGCCTCTATACAAGGAGGTACTACTCTCATTTTTACTGAGGTTCGCTCATCAGGAGGCAGCGTGTTGGCTTAAGCCACTTGCAGGCTGACGTGGAGATCTCATGAAGCCTTTGCAGTGGGAACTCTGGTTTGACGAAGCCACACCCTGACAGAGCTTAATAAGAAGAAATCTGGGATCTCTTTCAGGGATGGAGGAAGCTTCATGTCTGGAGCTTTAACATGTTTGTGGGTTTTATTCATGCTCCAGGTCTGGATGGCAGTCCCCCTTTTTTGCTAGCTTTTGCTTTGTAGGATGTATGGCTGTAGTGTATTGTGAACTGAGTCCTGCTGCTGGATGTAGCAAATCAAAAGAGCAGATAAGACATCAGATCTATACAATTTTATGAATTATTGAAGATACAGACTAAAGGTCAGGAGTATTGTATTGTTGCTCCATGTATTGCCTGTGTGATAAGCCAGAAGAAATCAAACTTTCCTGTAATGGTGTACATGTTGTTAGTATGCATGACAGAGGAGTGGAATTTTCTGTTGTCAAAAATGTTGTTTATTTTGCAGAAAAGGAGCTTGAGAATCATAGTTTGCAGCCAGTGTGGTTTTGAGGGAGAGGAGAGGGAAATTGAAAGAGAGGTCACCTTTCAAACTGGTTGAAATGCTGAAAATCCAATGTAGCCAGTCTTGCATAGGAGAAAGTGCTCCCTGTCATGCTTCTGTAGTTGACGAGAACATTCATGTGGAGGAGCAAAAAAACCCCAAACCAAAACCAAGAACCCTGCTGTTAATCTTGATGTCTCTTTCTCCCAGGAAGATGTTTCAGGAGGTAAAGCTTAAAGATTACTTGGCGGGGGGGAGGGGAAGAACATCCATTGTATTGGAAGTGAATTGCAAAGCATTTCCTTTTTCTTTCTTCCTTCCTTCCTTTTTTTCTTTTTTTTTTTTTTTTTAATGGTACTTCCAGTGTTTAGCCAAAGTTGACTTTCTTTCAGTGATAAACCTTGGTTTCATAAGCTATAATTATTTGGCTTCTCTACAGATTTAGGTTGGCGTAGCCGGTCTAATGTATTGTGTAAAAGATACTTGTTAATTCTTACTCATTGAGTTTAATCATTTTGTCATATCGTGTAGTAAAAATTTGAAGCATTTTTCCATTTAAAGGTATTGATGTTGAAGTCGATTTAAAGAGAAATGAAGTAGTTGCATGCAATATGCCAGTTTTTGCTCTCTCTGTTAGCTTTTGTGGTTTTGCAGCTCTTTTGTTTTCCAGTTGATTTTAAAAATGATATTTCCTTTGTGTAAAGGCCATATGTATTGACAAAATTAACAAAGTGGTTATCTGTGCTTTTATGAAGGATACAAAGTAAGTGCACAGTGACAATATTCTTTCATCTTTCTCATAATTGTAGGTGTTGCTTGTTTAAAAATAGTTCTGGACAGTGTGAATTGGTATATATTGACTTCGTCCCTTTAGTGTTGACATTAATGTTAATTTTCTACTAATCTATAATTAAATATCCTCAGTTTTAATTATAACAGACTGCTTGAAAAATAATTATGCAGGAAAACATTTTAGCAGATTAGTCTAAGTGTAGTAAAGTTACCTTTCTTAATCACTTTGGAAATGTTTTGGCTTAATTTTATTTTCATCAAAACAAATATTGCTTTAAAAGGAATTATAGTGTTTGCCTTTATATAATGGCAGTGCTGGGAATTGAGAAACTGGGAATTGGTACCATGAGACATTTGTAAAGCATTCCAGGAAGTGGGCAGCCTCTCCAATTTCTGTAAATTTATCTGAGCTCTTTCTTTATGTGGTTTCTTTTTAATACATTCTGCATTTATTTTTATTTATTATCTAGCATACTGTCTGTTAATGTGGAACAAGTTGAAGTTGGTTAAAATTTTGTAAATTGTGTTATGGGTAGTGCTGGTTTTCTAGCCATTTTTGAAGGTGTCTGGAAGTAGAAAGATTGAAGTAAAGTTGTTAAGATCTGAAGAAAAATTGTTAACGTGTATTTATTGGATAATTGGGGCTGACGTATAGATTTTTTTAAGATCATTATTTTTCTGTATGCAATTTGGGGTTAATAGGGTAGGGTTTTTTAGGATTCAATTAAGGTGTGATAGATTACACATTCTATACTTCATGGTTGTACGTTCATACTTCAGAATGACAGTTCTGGTCTATATGGTATTTATGTATCCTGGTAGTTAAAGACTTAGTTACAGGTTTTCAATATTTGTAGTTATATCTGATATTAAACCCAATTTTTTTTCTTTTTTCTTTTTTTTTTTTTTTAAAGGACGTTACACAGTACTTTTTGCTGACATACAAGATACTTGGCATGTTTTGATATTTTCAAAAACAGTGTTGAAGGCATAGTTCTTTAAAGTTTTTTATTGCTCAGAACGTACATTCTTGAATGTTTTGGATGTTTCTTAAGTTTAAAGTGCAGTGTTTTTACTGCTTCCCATAGGCAAGATAATGGATGAAGTTACAAATGTTACAGTTCTCATTTTAATACATTAACAAAAAGGCAAGGATGGACCTCATCTCTACAAACAACGTGCTTTTGTAGAAGTGTAGTTAAGATCGCAGGACAGCTAACATACTGGTAATTGCATTTCTGTAAGCTTTATGTTCTCTATCAGGAGACTATTAATAGGGAATACAATATAAGATTTTTCTTTGTTATAGGAGCTTTTCATGTTTCTTATGGAAAAAATGTTAAATATTGTGGTTTCTAAGAACTGGTCTACTGAGTGTGGAGGCTGAAGTGGTCCATTTCTTTAAGTGATACATGTGCATAGACTTAAGATAATCCATGCTTTACTGACTTAATAATCAAACAGACACGGTGGGCAGTAATTTGTGATGAAGAGAGAAATACTACTGTGTTTTAGCAGCTAAGGAATAGAAGTTCCGATAAATAATTTAATTTTTGAAAGTGTGAAGAAAACCTGTGATGAATATAGGACACAATTTTTTTTCCTTCCATTTCAGTAATTTAACCACTGAAATCCTTCCATTGATCCATTTGTGGATCACAATACTTGTGGACTCTAGCTTTCAAATTTCTGCACAGGTAATCTCGGGTTGCGTATGTGAAGAAGAAATAGGCAAACTAAAGCTTTTGTCTATACATAGTATTCAGGTGTGCTTTCTGCTTGTGAAAAGCATAGTGCTCTGTCTCTTGCCAGCCTTTATAGCTGTTCGTTCACTGTAGTGGGTTGAGTGGACTTGATAATTATAGAGGTAAGCCTATATGCAAGTGTTGATACCATCTGAAGTAAGCGTTGAAAGCATCATCTAAAAGCTCTACCATATGTTTCTTATACCATTTTAGAAAAGAGTAGATGTTTGATAACTGTGCATGTAGAACCATTTGTTTTCATTACATTAGTAAGATGATAGAAAATTAAGGAGAGTCATGGAAAATGTTTATAGCTATAAAGTGATTTTATGCTGATTAACATTTGTCACGAGACTTTCTAGCACCAGAATTATATGCTATAGCCCACTATTGTTCTTTATCCCACTGAGAATTAGGCAAAGTTACGTTCTGTGGAGAAATGAAGCTTTGGTTTCCAGCCTTAAAGATTCATGAGTTAAACTTCAGATTGATCTCTGATTAGTGAACAAATACTGTTGTTCTTGGTCTTCAACTGATACGATTTTTGGGTAATGTGAGGGATTTCACAATATTTTCAACCGACAGAAAGGGAAGAAAATGCATGTATTAGTAGTTTGAGAATACTAAAGTAGTTGTGTAACAAAACTAGTTACTGCTGTAAAGGACTTAGCTTCTGCAGAAATGAATTAAGCTGATGGTCTGTGAGTTTGAGGTGAATATATACCTGAGCTAGGCAGCAGGTTTTAGTATTGGTTCAGATAATTCCAGAAGCTGATGGATGCATTATCATGCTCGCTCTGAATGCATATGGGTATATGTATACAACTTCCGGTCATGTAGTTTCACATCTATCTTGTATTTTACATGTATAATTCATGTGAGTTACTTTTTGTTTTAACCTCCCTTTTTGGTGATGTTCTGCAGCTATGGTGTTTGAAGTGTAACATTTGAATAATAAATCTTCACAATTAAAAATTGAAGTGATGCTCATTAAACTTCAGGTGTTATTGTAGAGACCAGTTGATTGTCTTCTTTACAAATGTTAACGATGTTAATCATGTTCACCAGCAGAATACTTCTTTGTAGTTAAAACCAGACAAAATTGAACTAAGTGATCCTATTTGCAGCCCTACAGAAGGCTGCCAGGATTTGTATAGGTGTACCTGAGAGGATAATCTTGGTACTGTACAGAATGTTTTTGTTACGAGGAAAGAGAGGAGCGGTGTTTGATATAGTCTAATCTGAGTTTATTGAACCAGGGAAGTTCTGTAAAGTAAGAGAAAATAATTAAGTATGTCATTATATGTTTCTGTTTCACAGATTAAAGAAATAGCAGTAGTAGTTGTAATTCTTCTTGTGGAAAGGCTGTTTTCAAGACTGGTCTGTTGAAAGCTTGTTTTCAAGGCTAGTTCTATTGACACTGTCAAAAGTAGTATGTGCTATTTGATAGTTTGCTTGTGAACGTAACAGTTTGTTGAATGGTACATTTTTTTAAAAAGAGCCTCTGTTTGTCAGCATTTTGCAGCAGATCAGGTATTATTCTTGATACTGAACACTATTCTTTGTATCTAAAGAATGATAGGAAATTATTCCTTATGTAAATAAAATACTGTGTTAATGAACAGAAAGCCCCTTAAGTGTGTTTGGGAATTGAAGAATATTCTTTCTTGGCTACTTTCACTTTAGAGTATAAGAGGACGCATGGATTACTGTTAGAGCTGTTTTGACAAACTAGCTTCCTTTATGGTTCTTGCATTTGCTTTGTAGTGTTCATGGAAGAAGCTTGTTTAATTAAGATGTAGAATTAAGAGCTCATTTTTAGTTTTGTAAAGGGAGTGAGTAAAAAGTGTGTTATGAATTACAACCAGAACGCTATATGTCTACATATGAATTTCCTTTGTGGTAAGTTGTTAAATTAATTGTTGTTTGTTAAAATGACTTTAAGTCATTTCCTTTTCTCACAGTGGTGTTTTGAGGATTATGATTCACTTCTCAATATAGATTGGTTATTAAAGTCTAAAGCAGATTGAATTGTGAATGTGCCTTTCATTAAAATCCTGCTTGCATTTTGAGAATTCAAGAATTTGGAACAATTTCAGGATATCATTTTCACCATTAGTCAAAAGATCCAATGCAACAGCTTTTAAAATAGAGCCAATAGGTTTCTTTTTTTTGGGTAGTATTACGTTACTTCAGTTGCAGTAGCCATTTTCAGTTTTTATTTAAGTACTTTTTTGGTTATCTTATGATTAGAAAACTTACTTGCACAATGAATTTGTGAATAATGAATTGAAGTTAAGGCTTTATTTCAAGCACAGAATTTCAAGCACTATGCTTCTCATCTGTGGTAGTGAAACCATTTTTTGGTCTGTGCAATGAATCAGGCTGGAGAACTGATTTAGGTAAAAAATAATCAGTAAAAATGGAAAACTCATTAGTTTTAAATAACCAATACAGTTTATTGTGCTTTTAAGGTGTTTTGAGAGAGAGAGATTTGGGAGGCTATGGTGGGTCCTGCTTAGTGTGACACTGTTCTGTAAGGAATATTTATAACCAGAAAGGCTGGCTCCCTTATTTTCTTATGGAGGGGTGGAATTATATATGTTTTGGAAGCACAGGTTGCCAGGAATATAGTTCTTTTTGGAGAGGAGGGATGGAATGAATGCAGTGGCCTAGCTTCATTACTCTCTGAGGGAAGACCTAGTATTTTAAGAAGTTAGTCTGCCACAAGGAGACGTAGGACAGGTTCTGATCTGAACATACGTGCAGTAGCAGAGAATGCCAGAATATATGTAACAATACCTGTAGAAGACAACTCTGTCTTTTTTTGTGAAGTTGTTTTATCTGATTGTGGATGTAGCTCTGAATGAAAGAAAGATGCCAAGGGATCTAGGTTGAGTACTTAATGAATTATGTTTGAATTGATGCCTACTGAAAATCAGGCTTCCATTTGATTTTGGGGAAGAGAAATGAACCAGTCTTCTGGGAAGGTTTTTCAGAATACAGTGTTATAATACGAGGAGGAGATTTTCAGTTCAAGGAAGTGGAGGAAAAGTTGAAAAAGGATACTTACAAGATCAGATGTGAGGAAGAGTGGACAACCAAGGAATTACATGGGTGACATAGTGATGCAGACAAAATGGGAGGTGGAGGGGTGGCAGTGGAAATCATAGTATATTTCTTCTTTCCAGCAGCTACCTGAATCTTGTTCCTGCATACATCTAACTGTTGCTGCTAACTTAAAGTAGCATTTAAGCTCTTGGTGGTGCTGGTCCCTGCCTCAAAAGGTTCTAAAACCAAGGTAAACAGGAACAAAATAGAACAAGACTGAGGAGCATTTGTGGAGGGTGTGAAAAAGCTTAATAAGAGTTACATGCTGTAAGTCTTGAATATAACAGTGCCTCTGCTCTCTCCCCTTTTTGAAATAAAAGTAAGACATGACAGAGAAAGCTGCTCCTTTAACAGAAGCATTGGCTGCATTGTCTATGTCTATTTTGTACTGCTGCTTCCCTTTTCCCTCCTTACCCCCAGGACAGGAAGAGTAAAGAAACCTACTGCTTCTGCTCTTTCCTCAACACGAAAATGAAGGCCAACAACTGTCATGTGTCTGTTCTCATGTCATGTTTTGCTGCCTTTAGATTTGAAGCATAAAGAAAGTTGAGCAAGTATGGAAGATTGAGTAAGTGGATATGTTAAAAGGGCAAGAAGTAGTTTAAAGTATGGAATTGAAAGTCTGTGTAAGGGAGAATGCTGCTGATCTAGAGAATGTAACGGTATAGTTTAATGCAGCAATGTGTAGAAGGCGTAAGGTAAAGTGGAAGAATAAGAAGAATGGCTATCATCCATTATATAACCTCATAAAGCATGTCATAAGCAATCTTTGGTAGGAAAGAAAAAATGGGATGATATTGGGAAGAATAAAGAAGTACAAAAATTGAGTACATTGATTGGTAAACTAATTCTGCTTCTGGGCATGTTACAAATACAATAACTAAAGGTAGATTACACACAGTATGGTTCTTAAAGACTAAGAACGTGTAAAGTTTTGGTGTGGTACACAGAAATGTGTTGTTTTCTGAGTATTTTTAATCTCCTGGGTTTTAATGGTTGGAAGGGCAGAGCCTTTGATTTTGTGATTGCATTAACACTTGAACATTACAAATTTAAAAGATGAGGGACTGCAAAACTCATTGAAGAACTATCTGATTTCAAGTATTACCTGTTAAAAAAGATCAACAAATTAGGCTTAAGGGTCTTTTTTGCTTCTTAAGCAATTTTTTTCCTTGTTTTTTAAGAAGAAATTAGTGTTTATTTGTTCCTTTCTTAATTCAAAGGAAAGGGTGAGTATAGCTTTTTATAATTTCTGAAAAAGAATCCCTAGTTAGAAACTGTTCAGCTAATTTTGATTCAGAACAGTATATACTCCTCTGTTCCTTGCTTAAGAGATGGGGAAATAATAAAAAAAAAAGTGCATGAAAACAAAACTATGAGCGTTAGATGGTATGAGAGAGATGCGTATCTGAGCTAGCCTCTTCTGGCATCTTCATGAAAGTCCTCCAGTATACCTTTAGCATAGGAGCACATGTAACTTAATTAGCAAGTTAAGTTTTTGTAGTGGAGGGCTTTCTTAACTGTAGTTACTATGTAGAGGGAATTAATGATTGAAATGGCTTTAATGCCTCTTCTGGTTACATGTGGGGAGGATTTAGAGGTGCTTATAGCAGAGTTAATTTCTGTTGCCTAAGTAAGATGAGATCACAGAGACCATCAAGAGTCACTGTTAACTAATGAGCAGAATAAGGTCTCATTTTCAACTTTAAAAGGGCTCTGTTAACTTACAAGTTCATGTGTAAAAAAATTATTAGTTTTTACAGTTTTCTGGGATTAGTTATTAGTTAGCTGTCCATCTTTGCTGTCTTGCTGGGATTTTTGTTTCTATGTGTAGTCTTCATACAGGACATTTTTAGAAGTGTTTTTGATATAAGTAATTTGAAAAAAAGTATTAATGGGACCTGGAAAGAAGACACTTGTTTAAAAAAAATAAATTGAAAGCATGGCAAAAGCTGTATTGTAGTATGGAAACCTATTGTAAGGGAGGCGGATGTATTTGGGACAGTTGGAAGAATTGTGGAAGGTTGTGTAAGGATTCCTTAGATAATTGTGTGTAGTAGGGATATGATTGTTGTGTAGGACTGTGATACCTAATCTTGAATTGTAGAATCATTTTGGTTGGAAAAGTCCAACTGTTAACCTAGCACTGCCAAGTCACCACTAAAGCACATCCCTAAGCGCCACATCTACAATTGTACAAATCTACAGTTGAAGATTGTGTTCAGTTAATCTAGGAATGTAGATGTCTTCCAAACAGTATGAGGAAAAAGCTGGAATGGGAATATCGCAATCTATTTATTTCTTGCCAGTAAAAATGCTGTCATCTTAAGTTGTATTTTTCTTTATTAGTTGATTTTCTTCCCCCATGGCAGCTTGTTTTTTTGCTTTTGAATGGTAGGATGTTTTTCTGTAATGCTAGTTGCAAACTTCAAGCTTGCTTGCATTGTGGCCAAAAATCTGAGAACAATGATGACTCCATTATATCCAATGAGAAAGGAATCTTTTGTACTACTTACTTTTAATTGCTAATTAAGCTAAGTCCTTGGTTGTCTGAAAGAATGGAATAGTTTATGCCCTCCACTTTAGACCAGTATTTGCTACTCAGTTGTGGAGAATGATGGAAGGAGTGATTTTTATTACGATTTTGAGATGAAAGTGACCTTCCTGAGAAAGTGAAAATGGGTAAGAGCACTCATTTAGCACAAAAAGCTCTCAGGATTGAAGGAACATGTGGCGCCTGTGGAACTGAGGAGCAGCTTAGGACTTCTGTGCTGCTTGAAGGCCTAGCAACACCTGCCCCCTCCCAAGCACTCCATGGGTTTTGCCTCACTGCTTTGCTTCAGTTTTTGTATTTAGTGATTAAAGGTATTTTAGATTGTCCAGACAAGCAGCAGGGATCTTCTAGAGAAAGCTTGTTCATATTCAGAGATTATTTTAATTTGCTCTTGATATTTTTTTAATCTAATTTTTTTTTTTTTAAAGGAATGAGATTAGAGTGAAGCTTTCTTAATAGTGCAGCACTGGTTACAATGCATTGGAACTCACTTATTTTAAAGAATTTTTCAGCACAAGTAGGTAGGAATTTTCTAAAACCAGGAAACTGCCTCAAGAGGGGTGGGTAAGCAGATATGCAGATTTATCAACTGAAACGGGAAAACAAGTTCCAACTACAGGTCATTTCACAACTTTTTCCTCAGGGCTTTCTCACTTCCACAATCAGAACCCAAAAATGGAACAAACTGATTCGAAGCAATTCATTAATGACTAGCTTAAGGTCTGTCAGGCTTCAGACAGCTGGAAAGGAGAAGGAACACGTTTCTGCTCCAGTGACTTCATTTTCATGATTTTTCTGTAGTATTTGAGAACCTTTCCAGATTTTTGTCATGTCATTGCTGAAATTAACTCATATGTTCTCATAAGCAGATTACCTATTTCACTTAGCACATTGTTTGCCAGTGATTCCCTTTTCTAAATAAAAAATGAAATATTGAAGAGTAGTAGGTATCAGTATCCGTTCACATTGGCACATGGGTTTAAGAAGGAGTGTGCTGTCAAATTCAAATAACCTCTGTGTTTATGTTCACACTTGGATCTCAGTTGGACTCTGCTGCTATAGCTGTTCTGGCATTTTCTCTACCTCGGCAATCCCTACACAGTGTATGCTGACAGAAGTTATTTTGTTAGCATCATCGCACTGTTATGTGCAATGTCAGAATCAAAACCCATTAGAGCTGTGTACTGTTACCCTAGTTGGAGGTTTGAACCGAGGTGTATGATAATGCTGTGGACCTGATTTTGTAAAACAACAATGCTGTCTGTAGCTGAGGCCTTCGTGTGCTCTTGTGATACTACTTTTATTAATTTCGGCTTTCAGTATTTTCCATGTTTTCTGAGGAGTGAAAAACTCGGACCAGCCTTAAATCTTGTTGCAAGTAATGTATCTTAGAGCCCAGCTCATTGTGATCTTGCTGTTATCTCAAATGACCAGAAAAACTATGTCATGTTATACTGTACCATGATTGCGCAAGATTCAGCTCTGATTAGGGTGGAGTATTCTCTTGATGAAAACTATTCTGAAGTGATAGCTTTTAAGGGAAGAAACATTTTTATAGATTTGTTGTTTTTTGTCCTTAATAAAAGGTATATCACAAGTTATGTAATTCCTTTACTCTGATGCAACTGCTGTATCAACTTACATTTTAGTCATAAGCTACTATGTTTTTCCTTGTTTTTAAGTTGGCTTGGACAAAACATTTGAAAAGATACTTTGTGGATTAAATCTGCAATGTAGGAGGAATGATTAGTGTTACTTAGATGGCAGTTAGAAGAATATTAATAAACAACAGATACATTCTTAAAATCATGCAATGTTTTTGTAACTTCATATTGCTTGTTAAATTGGTAATTCATTTAAGTAGAACAAATTCACATTGTTTCAAAATTAAAGGACACTAAATAAGTAGGGCGGGTACCATGATACTGCCTCTCCTTCCACAGTCAGATAAGGGAATTAAATTAAATTGCTACTTCTGAATAGTTTTGGCTCTTGGTGTAAAGGTGAGTTGTATTACTCCTTGAAACGCACATTAAAAATGAAATGTTAGGTTTTCTTCCTTCACATATATCAAAATCTTTGCATTTGATTATCTCTCTGTTTGGATCTCTTGCTTTGCATGTAGACCTTAAAGGAAGATTCACTTAGCTTTGGAGAAGGGACATCACTTGGGAGACACTATTGCACAGCACTTGCTCAGGGGATTGAGCTGAAATGAGAGGTGGAGTTTCCACTGCCAAGTGTCATTTACTGCAGAAAAGTGCCCATGAAATTGCACTTACATGTCTGTAGGAAGCTGTAGGGCTATATAAGTTGTCTTTTCTTTGGCTGGTTAGAAACAGTTAGAGCTTCAAACTCCATTGCTGGTGTAATGTTGGCCTCCTAACCTCTCCAGCGAGTTAACAGTTTCTTTTTTTTTTTTTTTTTTAATGTGTGTGTCCTCATTGTTCCTGTCCCCACTGCAGAATATCTAGCTTTTCTTATCTTAAATTCTGCATGCACCTAAGCCGCTGTCACATAAGTGTTGTGATGTGTGAGGTGTCAGTTATAAGTTTGAATGTAGTGATACGAAAGGATGTGGGTGAAGGGGGAGGCACATACTCATTAATTTTAGAAAAAAATAGTTTCAAGCCATGTTTATTTTCAGTATTACTCATTTAGTTCTCCACCTTTCCTTAAGTCTACTACTATGCTTTTCGACTAATACACAAATAAACATGTAGTAAGAACCTAATTAATTGTAATAATAGTGCTGTTTAATATACACATATATTTTGGAATGGTCGTCAACAGTTTTCTCTTAGATGCTATCACAGAAGTATTTAGTGGTTTATTTCTGTGCATGTAGCCTGTGTTATCTGTGGGGAAATATCTTAAATTCAGTATCAGCTACTTTTATGCAGGCAATATGTAAAAGCCTTCAGTTTTGACTGGTGTTATGCCTGAGCTCTTAGAGGTCTGAGTTGTGTTTTGTGTTCTCAGTGAATGAAATGTTGAGCCCTCATGCCCTATAAGCATATGTCTGAACCACTACAAAAGCTTTGTAGATATGGTTACCCAGAACTTTCTCCAGTGAGCTGAATTTAACTATCCTGTGAGACTTTGCCATATGTAACAGGTGTAAGCCTTGGAAGTAGTTTTGGGTTTATTTTCTGGAATGAATCATAGAATCATCTAGGTTGGAAAAGACCTTTGAGATCATCAAGTCCAACTGCTAACCTAACCTTGCCATCCCACCACTAAACCATGTGCTTAAGCACCTACGAAAAGTAACAAAAAGTGTGTGACTGGAATGGGAGGAGGGAAGAAAGGGTAGATGGATAACAGCAGACTGTGAGTAGTGAGAAGGTTTCTAACACAGGAAAGAGTAAGTAGCCAAATACTGTTTCTGGAGATGTCTCAACAGTGTAGAGAAGGCAGCCCAGGTATGCAGCGGGGCTGGAGGTAGCGTATAGCTTGGGCCACATAATAAAATCAGGAAGTTACATGTTTATCTTCTCTAACATGTTTAAAACCACTGTAACCAGTGGAAGGAGGAGCTCCCAAGGTTTTGGGGTGTAGCCCACATTTGGGACATAAATGTCCCTGTTAATTGTGCACTCTAAATGAAGGTCTCTGAAAATGAAGGTTTTGTTTCTATCAGGCTATATCATAGGTGAAGGAAAGGAGATCACAGGATGGAGAAGGCTTGCAATGCTGAACTTAAGTAGTACACCTTCTAGTGGCATTGTGTTTTGGTCTTTAGGCAACACTAAATTGCAAACATGCTATTGTAGCAGAGCAGTATGTGATATTTGCCTTGCCTGCAAACCTGTATGTCAGATGCAAACTGACCAGTTCCATCTGGCATGAGAGGTCATGGAGTACCAGTGCTTGTAAATGAGTCCTGGAAATGAATGAGATACAAGCCTAGCTTTTCAGGGAGTGTTTTGAATGCACGACCCATAAGTCCTCTTAAACTATAGCAGAATTGTCAAGAGGAGGGGAGGGATATTTGTGAATCGCACAGTATTCTTTAGCTAGTGATGGCTTTGCCATATGCAGTTCCCCTGAAACGCAACTACTCAGATTGTTGTAGTAAGAGAAAGAATCCTTTCTTTTGTCCTTCTCCTCCCCTGCAAATTCAGTGTCAACAGCACAAACTTCTGGTTTAGGCAGTGAGCTTTTTTCTGTGGTACCTTGTGTCCTTCCACACTGGTTTAGCAAGACTTTTAAAACCAAGGAATGAAATTGTTGTGCCTATGGACATAACTTTAACTCTGACTTCCATGAGTGACACGCCCTCATTTCACATCTATAATGTGCATGTGCTCATTTTGCCACTGTCTGCAATTGAAGAGGAGCTGCCCATTGGCACTCCTATGGCTCAGTTCTTAGGCTACTTTCCAGGAAGACTGAGCTCTGCTTTTTTCTAAAGTTGGTTTTTTTTCCCATACTCAGTTTTCTACCCCTCTATGCCAACTTTGAGATTTGCATGTCATCCTTGTCTTAAGCATCTGTTGATGGTCATAGTGGCTTAGGTGTCCCTGAGCCTTCCTCCTGCCTGTACAAGGCAGTGCTAAGTAAGTCATAGCAGTTTTCTGGAGGCACAGAAGTGCTCTTTCGTTTGATCATGTTAGCAGTCAGGCTCATGACATTTCTCAAGGGAAAGTCTTTCTGCATGCATCACTACTAACACAACAGTTCATACTTTTTTGCCTAATACCTTGACTATAGAGTATAGCTACCCCGATGCAGCTAGAGTACTAACAGCTGCTTCCCAGTGACTGTTGTCAGATTTTTGTGGACAGAACTGTGGTTACATGTATTTCCTGTTTTCAGGATATTATTTAGTTGCTCTAAGCCTTCTGGAAGGCCTCACACAAGATTCCACTTGTTAACAAACTGTGTTAAATTTTATTGACAAAGGTCTTTTCACTTAGTATTTTTATACTTAGCATGTCACTCTGAAAACTTGTTTCACCAACCTAGAGTTACAGTTTCTATTCAAAAGATATATTACATTTTCAGATAAACTTTACAAAAATAGTGCGATCACCACCTGTAGCTTTCGCTATAGTCATGCATCTATAGCTTTAGACAATGGTAGCTTTTTGAGAGTGAAAACAAGTAGTAGCATTAGGACATGGATACTGAAAATAGCACTTTTCAAATTTTAAAATACCATGCCACATTTAGACTTGGGTTGATGAAAATGGGTAATAAGTTATTTGATTCTTGAGTCCTGAACAAAAATGACAGCAGAATGTAAATGTAATGCTGCATTTTGCTGGATCTGTTTCTTCTTTTGTCATTTGCTTCTGATATTGTTGGTAACACTTCTGTTTTGGAGAGAAAAATTGGCATCGATGAACTTTATGAGAACTAAGAACATTTGAAAATAATAGGTGACAGTTGCTGTTTTTACATATTTTGGAAAAAAGAGGAAGTCTGAGTTGGAAGCCTCCTAACTAGATAAATGGTGCAGCAGACAGTGAATTGCATGCTTCTACACTTTTGAATGTGGGTGGGGGAAGCATCTTTAGAAAAAAAATAATGCTTTGAACAAGTACTTGGAACATACAACTTTGGGAGAACTTGAGAGGGTAGCCTAGCACTATAAAACTTAAATTACCCTTTCTAATGTAAACCCATCATGATTCCTGAATGCCTTTTTTTCTTATAGTATATTAGTGATAGCTCTTGATGTCAGATGTTTCATCTTTTTGGTGCTATGCTGTTCATCCTTTTGGTGCTATGCTACGGGTGGCAATGGATGTTGGACATGAGACATTGAAAGTTATTTAAAAAGTGATATTCAGTCTTATTTCTGTTGGTGTTTGGGTTTGGTGGGGGAGAGTGTTGGGTTTTTTTGTTTATTTGTTACCTCTTTAAATGGTACGCAGAAAGTTACGAAAAACATTTACTTTTTTGCTTCAAAACAATTTTATTTTTCTACATAAAGTTTTGGAGGCATGTAACAGAACATGTAATGCTACTGACTTTTTGTGAATATTCTTATTTTCCTGCTTTTCTGGGAGTTGATAAACTAACTTTTCTTCAAAATTTAGGAGAAAATTATTTCCCAAGTGAGGTTTTGAAAAGCAGTTACCTCCATGTAAAAGAAAGCTAGTTCATATGAGGCTAGGAAGCATCAGTTGTTATGTTAGGTGATAATGACATACCTGCAGCGTTAGTACTTGTCTTGTTAGAGTAATGTTGAAATTAAAGCCAAAATGTAATCTAAAAGACCATAATAGGTAGGCTTGGTTCTTAATAAATTAAATAAATCTTCTAAAAAATTGCATTCCTTCATTAATTAAAATTTAAAGTTGAGATTCTTTAGAGAGAATCCAAGCACTGAATCCCACATGTATTTATGTTGTTGAAGCTGGCCAGATTTCAAATACTGTCTGTGGGGTTTGGGTCTGTAGTTATACTATCCACTTGCAGATAATATGTTTGCCTCCTGTCTGGACAGTAGGGATGCTGTAGTTCAAAATCTTAAGAAGTTTAGTTCAATCTATTAGCCAAGCTTTCCCAAATACTTTTATCCAGAAGTTCCTCAAGAGCATAAGACCTTTGTTTCACTATTCAGCACTTTGTAGTAAGTAATTGGTATTGGTCTGTTGCACTCAGGTAGAAGTTGCTTTCAGAAATCCTTTCCAGTCTCCTTTGGAGAGAACTCAAAAGAATACACAGGTTTATGTGAGAGTTCTCAGCTGTTTTTGAAGCCTGTCCCTTCATGTTGCAAGCAGTTATGTCACAGCTATACTCATGTAATGTTGTTATATTTATGAAAATTGCTGTCTAAAAAGTGATCAAAAAAGTATTTAAAAGTGCCTTTTTGCCTCTACTATTTCCATTCAGTGCTACTATGCAAATTCTTAATTTTCTGATTCTTCAAATTCTTTTTTTAATTTTCAGTCTAAATTTGAAATACACTTTTTTTTTTGTCAGTCAACTTTGTTGTTCGGCTGAAATACCTCTTCGCTTTTGCTCGTGTTTGTCCTGTTTGTACTTGTAGAAATAGTCATACTGGCTTTTGATTTGCTAAGGTAAATAATTTGAGCTGTCCTCAGTTCCTTTTGCAAGAGAGACTCTACTTCTTTCCTCTTATCCCTGCAGTTCTCTTCTGAATTTATTTATCTTTTCTCAACACAGGGAAGTTGTACGGAATTCTGTAGATGAAATCTGCTGAGAAGGTACTAACATTTCTGCTTTTAGAAAAGGTTGTTCCTTCTATTGCAGGAGCTGGGAGCATCAACTGAAAGTACTAGGTAGCAAATTTGAAACAAACAGAAGATGGTTCCTTGCAGTTAATCTGTGGAACTGCTTGCTGCTGAATATTGTTCATGTTAAATGAGTGGACATGGTTTTAAACGGTGGGGCAAATGAATGGAAGGAAAATCCATTAAGAGCTCTTAAGAACAGCAGTACCACCTGTGCCCAGGAAGTTCTTGAACTTAAATCGCTGCAGTCTGGGAAAGTATTAGAAAAAAAATTTAGTATATGCTAACCTTTTTCTTTTGTTTCTTTTTCAAGAATGTGTGTTCATGTAAAAGATATACTAATGTTTTATTGTTGCTATTTTAGTAAACGTGAAGACAGGATGCTACACTAGACTGACTATTGGTCTGACTTATCATGGTTATCTTATTTTATCTTTGTTGGAAATTTATCCTCTGTTGAACTTGACAAGCATGTATGGGTTTGGTTTTTTTTTCATTTGCCTTATGTTGGCAGCATATACTCATCTTGCTTTGTTGCCTCATAATCCAGTAATTAATGTACTTGAGGGTTTTTTTGAGTAGTTTTAATAAGCCTGTTGCAGACTTCAGGATCTTATATGGTTGTATAAAGTTTTACTACATGCCTCCTAGATTGCCACAGATGATTTTTCAAAGGTATTCTGATGGGTGTGTTTTATAGTTGTAATGTCCTCACCTCGTTTATAGGTGATAGGCCTAAAATAATATTGTAAATTCAGTCCAAAGGCCAATATCGTTTCACTGCAAATTGTGGAGATAGTGATAGGCTGCCACTAATAAGTGTACTTAATATTGCAGCAGTTCACCTTTTCTGTTGAATTTTGTGGTGCTTAGACACCTGTGAAAATGAATTTTAGGTAAAGCGCGCTCTGACTCAGAGGAAAAAGAAAAGTGTGTGGAACTGAATGTGAAACAAGTGCAGGAAACTGTGATCCAGAGTCTCAAATCTCATTCCATTACTACACAGCAGTAATAAATTTTGACAAATTTATTTATGCTTGCTGCACCTTGTACAGTGTCACTGTACTGTTAAGCAGCAATAAGGAGAATGGAATTGAGGTTTTGCTCCTTTTAGTCTGCCTGAGTGTGAGAGGGACTAGCATAAAGTTAGCAGCCAAGTCTTTAGCTCTGGAGAGGCAGGAAAATAACAAGAGCTGCAAACTTGATTTTAGTATTCAATAAATACTTTCAGTTGTTCAAGTTATCTCACAGCAAAAAAAAGTTTCAAACACATTTTCAGTATACTGTATTTTTTTCCTTATTAGCATAAATTAAGAGTCAGATCTGTGTGGTTTGTCCTAGTAGCCTGCAAATAGACTAACAAATTTAAATCTTGTGCCTATAACTTGTAAGACTCTGTGCTTTGCCCTGTCTCTGCTCTGATTCTAGGACTCCTTGTCATCTCCTTGGCTTACTTGCATGCCTCCTGGTTCTGCTTTTTCTGCAGGGCTGGGCCTTCCTGTCTTCAGCTGTCAAAGGCTTCACTTAAGGAGCTGTTCCACCTGCTCAGCATGTGGAGAGGAAGGAACCACAGCTAAGAGAGCAAGCCCTCTCCCTCTGGCCCCCCAGTAAGCACTGCCTGGCCCTGACTGTGCTGGCTGGGGGAGCTTGTTCTCCCGTGGCTCTTCAGTGCTAATTGGCCAAGAAGTTGAAAGCAGTTGCAGCAGTTCCATGCTCTGAACAGCAACGCAGACCTCGATAGTTAGGAGTTTTTCCCTGTAAGCCACATGTACCTCATGAGATGCCCGTTCTCCATCTGTGGCCTACAGACAACATAAATAATCTCTTACACATGCAAGTGTTATTCATGTTTCTGAGTTTAAGTATAAAGCTTACACGCCTCCTGTTGTTTTTATAGGACAGGCCGCGGGCAGTCCAGAATGATGGGTTTTGCTTTTTTTTGGGTATAAATAAATCTGTGACTGCAGAAAGCTATGAAAAATGAACCTTTTGTACTAAAATTGACACTTTAAAATAAAGGGATTAAAAAGATTGACATTTAGGACTGACTTGCTTGCTACCCTTTGCCTTTTATGATTACTTGAAAATGTCTTTTAATTAAGTTTGATGCATTTTAAATGTTCACCTTTGTATGTTTTCATCCTCCCCAAAAATTCTCTGCAAAGGGCTAATCACTTGTTCTCTGAGTGACTGGCATGATTGAAATGATTATTATGTGGAGATGCTGTATATTGGGTGAGTAATAATGGGGAGGCTGTTGTGCTGGCAGATGGAGTAGGGATGGAATGATAACACTGTGAAGATGGTGCTGTTGTTCAGGGCTTGAGTAAATTGTGATCTGTTGACTTCTCTTCTTTGCCATTCCCCCCGGCGAAGGTTTCATCTCTAAGTTAGATGTTCCCTCTTGCTCTCTTTTTTATTCCGTCTGAGCTTTTATTTGCTGCTTCTGTGGTTGTACCCAATGTGCTTTTTAGAGCTTTGTTCAGTGTCTGACTGTTGTGCTTGGTTCATAGATTTTTGTTTTGTTTTGCTGTTTTCCTCGTTTCCTCTCTAGGGGAATTGCTTGTTCATGGTGACATACTGTTTTGACAGGGGTTTTTCTATATTGTATGGTGGGGTTTTTATGTATATTAATGAAGGTGAATGTAAAAGTGCGTGCATCTTTCCACATACCTTGTGTTGATGACATACGTTTTCTAACAATGACTAGTTCCACTCTTTGGCACCAATACTTGAAAAAATCCAGTCTTCAGTGAAAATAAGGTTTTCTTGCATTGAGAAGTGTTCTTGTTGAACTGTCCTTTTCACACTGGTGTATTCTGGCAATTTAAAGATCTATTACGATCAGGCCATTGAGTCCTTCAAAGGTGAGAGCAGAGCTGCTTTGAAGGTGAATTTAACCTTTAAACAAACATAGATTACATTAGTGACAGTGAAATGGAAGACATGGGTATGCCCCATTCATCCAAAACCTTCTAAAAAAAAAAAAAAGCCAATTTTTGTTAAGGTACTATCTTTTTAATGCTAAACTCTTGAGTGACTTTATACCCTGGGTCACTGTGTCAGTGCACTTTTGCAGTATCAGGTTGCTTGCATTTCAGAAACTAGATTGTCTGTAAAACTAATCAAATTCCTTCTAAGGTTTTGCATTAATGTATACTAGAAATTGATGATGCCTGCCCCTGTAAACAATACAGGAATTGATCCTTCACCTAAAGGCCTGAGCTATTACAGCTTCAGTTGAAGAGTCAGATACTTAACTTTAACTTAGCAAAACACCTCCTCTTCTGTGGAGTGAATCCTGTGCAATACAGCATGTTCACAAAAAATAAAAGCTTCTCAACAATTGTCTGAAATGTATATAATTCTATCACTATTTAATTTTGTGCAATTCTTAATTTTGAGTTTGCAAATAGACTTCTTTTTTTAAGAAATAAAATGCCCATTAGCTGTTTTCAGTGAATTTTAGGACTGGTAAATGTAATCAACAGTGTAAGGGTAGTGAATTGTGTGTAAACTTTTTTTTTTTAAATCTGAAAATTTTAGGTAGTTTAGAGGATTGGCCTCTGGACATAGGTATGTTGGAGATATGTATTGCTTTTCCTGAAGTGTAGTGACTCATTTTTGATGCAATTTTGTGATGAACTCATAAAATTCTGTTAATCATGGTTTGAAGATGAGGGTGCTATTATTGGATTTTCAGTTATTTCACAATTTTTAACTTGTACTGTTGAAATTGAAATCTAACACAACTTTAACCATTATTAATATTTTTTTTTAATTAAAGTTACATATTAAGGAGTTGTGACTAGTTGTAGAAGCCCTTGTTACTGAGCACTGTTTTATGTATGGTTTGAATTGGTGGCTTCTTGTTCACAAGTATTGGAATATTGTTCATTGAGTTGTCAGAGTATGTGGTACCTGAAAGTAAGTTCCAACAGAAGGGGATATTGTACCTTTTCCAGCTGGGCACAGTAGAAAAGACTATTTGCAAATCCTTCTGTTGGAAGGAATGTAGTAGCATGATGGAATTGAGAAGAACTTGTAATTTAGGCTATGTTCGTGAGTGTTCAACCAAGACAGATATGTGTGGCCCCATTCCTCTCATGGATTTCATTCTTCTTTATCCAATTCTTTGTTTTTTAAATCACAAAATCTGCCTTGTCTACACAGGTCATACACAGACAAAACAGAGATCTCCAGGTATAGGTGGAAGCTTCAGTCTGTGTCCTGCCGTGAGTCATTGTGGTGACTTTGGCTTAAAATTGAGGTTGACTCTGGAATCTGATACTTAAGGCACTTGATATGAGTGTGGACAACTAAAATTTAAATCTTTGTTTCAAATTAGGCAAAGCCTAGGTCTTTCATATCCTGGATAAATGTCCTTGTTAGATGGTTTTAATGTTTTTTGATGAAATTTTTGAGCATTTTTCTCTTCTCCCTCGTACCCTCAATAATGGAATTAGTTTCTGACCTGCTGGGCATACCCAGGAGCTGCTGTGTCCTTTGAAGCAGGCTCTATTTTCTATTCAGTAGTATCCCTGAGAATATATAGAGATGCATGGAGAATTGGCATTAAGCTTGATACATGCATGTTTTTCTACTTGGTAGGTTATTGTTCATCTGTATATTGGATGTCAAATTTTGTAGGGCCTGGGAAACATTATTCAAGAAGGAGGTCTTCTATCCAGCTCCAGGGGAATGTTAATGAAAAGAGTCTGTGTTGACAACATGCATGGCTATTTACCCCACAGCTACGGGCTTTTTCAGGATGTGTTGCCTGTGAAAATTGAGTATGAAGTTTTACTTATCAGAAGACTGGCAAGATCCTGAGCAATATTTGAGTGTATTGTCATTTTACTTGGTGTTTAGTGCATATTATGATGCAAATGCACTCTAGTAGCTAAAGTAATTTGGATTTGCACTTTGTGGTGCATAAATACTAATTCTGAATCTATATGAATGTAACCCCAACACCTGTTGTTGCTACATTTCTTTCCTGGAATGAGGTACATCAGCTTTTCCTTTCAGAAGTGGTACTGATCGTTAGTTGTGTGACTGTATCCAGAGTACTGTATTCCTCTTACTTCCTCATTGCATTTCTTTTTTTGCATTCAGACTGCCACGTGAGGTGGGAACGGTGAGCGATAAGACTCGGTGTTTGCAGGCATTGGCGGAGAAGAGCTACAGCTCTTGATGGGAATTTTTGTGGCACTTTTCAAGGTGTTTTTTGGGCATAAAGTTCTTCTCCAAAACATTTTTTCCATGCTAGCTGGTTTTCATGCACGTTTGATTATGTTCCTGTGTTGCTCACACTTATACGTGAGTGGCATCCCCATTGTCTAAGCATAATTAAGCAGCCACAAGGGGAGTATATATGAATGACAGTGGAAAAAGGAGCATATGTGGAGTGGTACCTGTATGTGAGATTTCAGTGATGTGATGGAAGATCTTTGTGGGGCACCCTTTTTGGTATACTGGCTAAGGAACTTTAGAAGTACCAGCATTCTGAGACTCTTTGAAATAATGGTATTTCAGTATCTGAAACCAGGTTCCTTCCATTTAAATGGGCTTTTTTTATCCTTTGTGTCTTAATGTACCTTTACCAATTTTATGTCTCCTGTGGTGCTGAAAACTCCGTACTTCCCACCCTATTACCATTAGTTTTTACAATTTCTTCATAAACAGCTTCTGACCCATTTTCATCTCTATTCTTCTAAAATAAATCTTCTTTTCCTTATATTTTCAGACTAAGCTACCAGCAATATTTATTTCTGAAAACCAGGCCACCTCTGGTGCTTGAGCCCTTTTGGAACTGAATTTTAAACTGGGCAGGTTTAGCAGAGCAATTGGTGGTAGTTTTTAAATATTTTTATAATAGTTGCTGTTCTATGTCACTTTGTATTCAAACAACAGCATAGAAAATAATTCTATTTAGTCTGAAACTAAGTATTTTCACAAATACATATTTGTTGTGTCAGTCTTTGTGGACATTTTCTTATGCATATGTATGTACATTGTTCTCTGTTTAATATTTTTTTCAAGCTTCTTTATTCATTGCTTCAGTGTCATCTTTATGCTTTGTAGCTAATAGTCAGTGTTACATTTCCAAAGACTTGTGCTTGTGTCTGGATCAGGAGATCTTTGCATAAATAACAATTATTCAGATTTAAACTTTTTGGTTGTTTTCTTGGGCAAAGCAGACAGCTATTAATGCAGACTCTGGCTTTAATTGATTTTTTTTTTTCTCTCTTTCTGTGTTGATTTTAATTGTATCTCCAAAGTTATTTACCCAATGAAATTGAAAGCAGCTATTTATTTCATGTATATCTTACTGAAATCTATATGAATATCTGTAGCCTCCTAGATACAACTGGTTTAACATTTTCAAAAAAAGTTAAGTTTATCAAAGTTAACTGTCTAAATGTTCTGAGGTATGACATGCTTTCAACTCAGTTGTGATATTCTATGTTAATATAGTTAAGAATCGCTAGAATAAAATCAGATTTAGTAGTCTTAAATTTCAGTGTGTGGTGAACTATTTCATTAGCTCTAGAACAATTGCTAAGTTTAGGTGGTACAATTCTACTGGAAATAGAATTATTTAGTAAACAACCAAAACCAGTTCCTGTATTTTCAGATAAAAATCAGCCATTTCAATTGCCTATGAAAAATCTATTGCTACTTAAAAAAAAAAAAAAAAAAAAATATGGTTTGGGGGGTGTTT
>VXBL01002124.1:818039-833281 GCA_013400195.1 Aramus guarauna | reverse complement strand
TTTTTTTTTGTTTTTTTTTTTGTTTTTTTTTTTGTTTTTTTTTTTTGTTTTTTTTTTTTTTTTTTTTTTTTTTTTTTCCTCCCCCTCCCCCCAAAACCCAACTATGTAGACTTTGGAACGATGAAATTGCATACAAAATTTGTCATAATCTCCTGAGTCTTCAAATGATGAAACGTTTTCAGGGATCGAATAGAGACCATTATGTTTACTTATAGCTTAGAATTTGTTTTAATTTCCTGTATAATGTAGGTGTGTCTATACATACTTACACATCTATATTTGTAAGTATGTCTTACTGTATTTAAAAGAAGTAGGGGGGTGGTTTGCATCCTAAAGGTGATCTCAGAATTAATGCAGAGTGATTCACTACATTGAATCCAGTCAACAAATTTTTCATCAAAATGGAATTGGTTAGGGACCCTGTCAGCTGAAAACAACTAAGCTTCCTGTATTTTTCTTTGAGAAGCCTACACTGTTGAGTTCACATCTGTCTGACGGAAAACACTTGTAAAGAGTGTTTTAGAGTTCTAATACATGTTCTTTATTCAGTGGTGGCAAGTCTGTCCCCATCCGTTCCTCCCGCTAAAAAGTCACTTTTCTCCATTTATCATTGCTTTGCATATATTCTATTTTGTATTTTGTTCTGTAGTTTCATGCTTCTTATGAAGCAGTATCCCTCATTTTTCAGTGATAATTGGCTTCAGGAAGAATCACTTTTAAGTTACTAGTGTCTCCTATTCTCCATCTGATTGTAGCATGTGCTTTGGTGATACTAATTCTCCACTGTAGCTTTCTAATTTTTTAAAATTATTTTACTGTTTGTTTCTTATGGTGATAGTGTGCTTCTTTCACTCTAGAACATTTTTTGTTTGTGCTGTTTACCTTTCAATTAGTTTTTGGGTTAATTTTCACTTATAAACTTAGTAACCTTGACCTTACCTGTACTGTTTGCTGCTTCATCTCCTCTCTTCTACTTCCAGATTATATGGAAGATGTAGCAAATATTTTTTTCAAATGATTCCTGTGGTAGATAAGTCCTAGACTACAGTAGTGGCTCTTAAAGAAAATTAAGATTGTTATCATCAAGCTATGCATAATGTGCACAACTACTTTTGTTCTTTATTTCTTGTGCTGTTTATTCTTGTGTCCTGTTTCATGAAGCAGTAATCATGGGAAAACATATTGGCCAAAATTGATGATGGATTTCTTGAGAAATGCATGAGGAGGATCAGTTTCCATTGTTGTATACTATTTACTGTCCCTGAAATGATAAGGACTTTTGATAATCTTAAATATTATTAGCAGATTAGAGTACCTTTCTGACATTCCAATATACCATAGAAATTTTGCAGAAACAAAATTCTCAGAGCCTAGTTCATGTTTTTCTTTCTTGAGGCCTGAGTCTTTTGGGACATGAGCACGTTTGTGTCCAGCCTGCTACACTTTTAACACTTATTGAGGCTTTTACATCATATAGTCCATACTTGAAATACAAGGAGAGTAAACTTGTGCTAAGTTGAGAGAGAAATTTCATAACACAGTATGAGCTTCACAAAGAGAAAGAGCATGTAAAGATGCTTTGAAAGCTGTAATGGGAATTGATAGAGTAAGAAAGTAAGGGAAGTTATGAGTGTTGTGCCATCCATAAATAATATGAGAGCCTTCAGTGAAGGATCTGTTGAATTAATACAGGTTATCTTCAATCAAATATGAATCGTATGCTTTTCTCTGCAGAAATAAATTAGATGTTCTTTTAAGTCATCTGCAGTTCAGGAGGTGGGTATTTATCCAGCCAGTCATTGATGGGGGAAAAGTAGTTTAACTTCTGAAGCATCTAGGCTAGTCTTTTTTCTCCTTGCTTAGCTGAAAGGAGCCTTGTTCATGCTTCTGTTGCTGCAGAGCAGGAGCTAGAACTGAATCAGGAGGTTCTCAGGATGGTAACTGTTGTCATTATTACTAGAAAATCACATGTGTGTTATGGTGAATTGGGGCATGGAGAAAGGAATGGAAGAGAAGCCTTTCAGAACATCCTTTTTTGATCCTGAGATGGGGAGGATGAGTCCAGCACGTACATAAGCTTCTGCTTCCGTGATCTGTAGGTACCCTTCAGGCTGACTGGTAGTAGACAGTGTGATCATCACTTCAGTGTCCAGCACTATCTGTGTAATTACGTTCTTTTCCAGAAGGGTAAAATGTTCCTTAAGAGCTAACTAACATTTCATTTCTAAGCATTAGTGTAGTATGTATTTTATTTGTGAAGAATGTGCTGGTGTCTTTCTCTCAAAATTTTTTTCATGCTCCCAGTTCTCACTACCTGCTTACAAAGCCCATCCATTCTGATTATTGCTTTCTAGAGAAACAAGAAAAAAGAAGCAGGGAGTCTGTGTGTGTGTGGTGTCATCTGTCCCCATGTCCCCTCGTCCCCCTGATAGAACACTTATCTGCCTATACAGTAATGTGTTTTATTGCAAAATTTAAGGTTCTAGGAACATTTTGAGGTTTTGAATTAGTTACTTTACACTATATTGTCTGCATTAAAACACTGTCTTTTTCTTGAGTGGTTAATTTACCATCCAGTAAAACTCAAATAATTTTTCACTGTACATTACTGCCCAGCTGTTGCCATGCTAACAATTTATATTGCTAGGTTTTTTGGTTTTCTCTAGTTGTCAGTGGTTTTTCTATGTTGTAAGTAAAAATTTGCTGACTCAATGCATTCCTCTGTTTTCATATTGTTAATATATTAAAGAATTAATAATTAACATCTTGTCGTGTTTGCCCATTTAGTCCTGCTACTTCCATCTTAGTCAATCATAGTTGTCAAGAATAAGAGAGGGCATCATTACATCATCTTTATAAACTATTCAAAAAAGCTTTATTGATTTTTATTTTTTTTAATACAATTGTTTAACAGTAATTTGAATTTGTGCTGAATTGCAACCAGTGATAATGGTAAACTTCTTTTCTTCATATTAGTTGAAGTAGAAATTGTCCTTCCATCTCCTTTATGAAGTATAGCTGTAATATCTGTCAGTGACTTCTGCAAACAATCTTTACTATTCTGGTTTTATCTGTTGGATTTTGTTGTTGTTATAGTGTATGCCCAACTCTAGGATCTTTTCTAAATGAAAAGAAATCATGTTAATGATAGCCATGATAGTGGGGGTTTTTTTTGGTTTTTTTTTTGGGGGTGGGTGGGGAGGGGAAGGTTCTTTTTTCAACAGAGGGAAAAAATTACTCCAATTCCTTTCCCTTTGGAATAATAACTAGTGAACATATGGGGATTTAGTAGTGCATTTTAAAGATTATAATAGAATTTTTTTCCTTTTGTGAACACCTATCAATGTTTTGCTATCTTTTTGCAAGTTGACAAATACCCTAAGCCTTTTTCTTCTTCACTATATTGTGTTTAAACATGTCCTAAGAACTGGTGGTTGAATTTGTGAAATCAGATTGCTCCCAGTCATGAACTACAATGTCATAAGAGGGGCTTGTAACTCTCATGTCAAAGTGTTGACAATGGTCTATTACTTCAGTTTGCTTTTAATTGAGCAGGTGGCAAAAACATAAGTAGTATTGTTTTTTGTATTGTATTGACCAGCTTCTTTTCCTGCAGCCATTACTGCATTTTACTGTATTTGTTTCCTGCTTCTGCTTTAGTTGCCACACTGCGAAGCAGCTGCAGGTGATTATTTTGTGAAGTCCCTAAATTCTTCAGGTTTCTCTTTTAAATTCATGCAGCCTTGAACAACGGGAAAAAGTATACAACATTGTATAGCAATCTTCCTTTTCATTTCAGGGTCTTTCTCTTTTGTGTTAATTTGTCAATACTAGCAATTCTCAAGGCTGGCTCCATTGAGTGCCCTTAGAAATCCATATGATGTGGAGAAATAACAATACTTAAAATCCTGAGGGGTTTTGAACTTCCTTGGAATTCTTAGTGTCTCAGGATGATTTAAATTGGTTGCACAAGTGATGCCATAGATGGCCTTTGCAGCTACAGATCCACTGAAATGAGATCTTTTGATTATTCCTTCAAAGAAACTATATACAGATATGCGTGGTTGTGATCTCCTTGAAAATGCTTTGCATCTGTTCATTCAACTAAGAGACAAATTCTTACGTATGCAGAAAAAAAACTCGTTCCTTTCTAAAGGTTTAGGGAGGGATTTGATGGGGAAAAATGCTTCTCCACCAAAACCAAAGTTTGATACATCAGTTTATCTGGATAAATCTGCTCTAGCTACTAGGAAGAACAAGACCCGTGTGCTGACCAGTCTGCTCATTCTTCAGAGTCTCAGAGGTTGACTTTGGTGTTCCTCCCAAGGAAGTAAATCTTGCTCGTAGTTTCTGTTTCATTTTGTTAGAATGTGCTAGAAGAATTTTAAAAATTCATATGAAACAACCTTCAAAATTTAAGTTGGCATCAATGTGTTTTCCTGATAATGTTGCAAATAGGTTAGAGATCAACTGAGAGGATGTACTTAATGGTGTAGTTGAATTGTCCTTACAGTAACAGTTAACAGTTAGAGTTAACTAGACTTAACTGTAAGTTAACTGTTACTTAAAGGGGAAGTTCCGTTTTGCAGCTCTGGTGCCCTACGCCTTGCCTTGTGCTGGTGTTGGTAAGATGGCTTAGCAGTATCTTCAAAATGTATTCCAAGGCAAAAGGAAAATCGGCTTTGAGAATTGATCTGAGTTGTGTGACAGACTTGGGCACAGCTTTTTGTATCTCTATTATATATAATGCTTCAGGTACTTGAGATAGATCTTTTAATGAGGATTTTCTTACAAAGGGGCTGGGGAAATGTTAAGAGACCCCGGATGCTTAGCTGTTTAAGTGCATGTGGTTTATAATTTCTTTGAACATCTGTGTAGAAAAGTCCTGTTGATATTTGTTTATAAAGTTAAATTCCTTTTAAATACCTGTAGCCATCTAATTCAGGAAATAAACTACCCTAACTTCCTCTCCAACAGTTTTTGTAAGCTACCTATTGTAGCAGTTTTTATATGCTCTGAACAGTGACTGAATTGTAGACTACAAAAATATTTAAGACAGTGTCAAACTGTGAATATTCTCTTCAGTAGCTGCAGCAGATATTGCATATCATGAGAAATGGAAGGCCTATCTGCAAATTAATATGTGACAGTTAACATTAGGGGCACCAGCAAGAATTGTGTTCTGATTTGTACAAATCAAGAGATGAGACCAAAAAATGGGGAGAGGAAGCAAGGTGCAAACCCCAAGATTCTTCATTAAAACATTGGCGGATGGGAATAGGTTCAGCTGATGAGCCTGAATGTTGACAATTGCTTTATGCACACATAGTAATTTTAAGAAGCTCGCTTTGGACTTGTGTGCTTTGCTTCTGATTCCAAGGGTCATATTCTTTAGACTGAGAGTTGGCTGACTCCAAGAGGTATTCACAGTGGTGTGAATAAAAATAGAGGAGTGGTAGCTTTGATTGTCAACAAAATTCCAGTCATAGAATCATAGAATGGTTTGGATTGGAAGGCACCTCAAAGATCATCTAGTTCCAACCCCCCTGCCATGGGCAGGGACACCCTCCACTGTTGCCCAAAGCCCCATCCAACCTGGTCTTGAACACTTCCAGGGAAGGGGCATCCACAACCTCTCTGGGCAACCTGTTCCAGTGCCTCACCACCCTCACAGTAAAGCATTTTTTCCTGATATCTAATCTAAACCTACCCTCCTTCTAGCTTAAGGCCATTACCGCAGGTCCTATCACTACCTGCCCTTGTAAATAGTCCCTCACCATCTATCCTGTAGGCCCCTTCAGGTACTGGAAGGCCGCAATTAGATCTCCCCGGAGTCTCTTCTTCTCCAGGCTGAACAATCCCAACTCTCTCAGCCTGTCCTCATAGGAGGGGTACTCCAGCCCTCTGATCATCTTTGTGGCCCTCCTCTGGACTCTTTCCAGCAGCTCCATGTCCTTCTTGTAGTGAGGCCCCCCAGAGCTGGACACAGTACTCCAGGTGGGGTCTCACGAGAACAGAGTAGAGGAGGAGAGTCCCCTCCATTGACCTGCTGATCACACTTCTTTTGATGCAGCTCAGGATACGGTTGGCAATGGCAGATGTGCATTGTTGAACTTCTCATCCACCAACAACCCCAAGTCCTCCTCCTCAGGGCTGCTCTCAATCCATTCCATGCTCAGCCTGTAGCTGTGCTTGGGATTGCGCCGACCCACGTNTCTCCACTTAGACATCGAGCCGTTGACCACAACTCTGGGGAGTGTGACCTTCCGGCCAATTCTTCTAGTGCAGTTTGCTAAGGCAAAACTTGGAACATGAATGAAAAATTCTGCAGCAATTCTTTGACGTAGAGGCAAATACACATCTCAATATTTTCAAAATATGGCCAAATAGCTACAAATTGAAATGTGTAATTTAAATGGTTTTATTAATTCATTTTAATACCACGCATACACTTTAATAGATGTAATATAGAAGTTACCCATTTTACTGCAGTTTCGCAGGAGCGTGGCTTTGTTTTAATCCATCAGAACTTAAAAGCCATAAAATAAGGCTATTCTGGACTTGGAAGTAGGTGAAAGTGCATGTGATACATCTCAGGTTTGGGATGCTGAGACCCACTCATCTGGTCACATGCATGGCTTTGTGTTCATTGAGTACAGTAAGGCCTATTGTGCTGGTTTTGGCTGGGATAGAGTTAGTGTTCTTCATAGTAGCTGGTATGAGGCTGGGGTTTGCGTTTGTGCTGAAAACAGTGTTGGCAGCACAGGGATGCTTTCGTTACTGCTGAGCAGTGGTTACACAGATCCAAGGCTTTTTCTGCTTCTCATACNATCGAGCCGTTGACCACAACTCTTGGGAGTGTGACCTTCCGGCCAATTCTTCTAGTGCAGTTTGCTAAGGCAAAACTTGGAACATGAATGAAAAATTCTGCAGCAATTCTTTGACGTAGAGGCAAATACACATCTCAATATTTTCAAAATATGGCCAAATAGCTACAAATTGAAATGTGTAATTTAAATGGTTTTATTAATTCATTTTAATACCACGCATACACTTTAATAGATGTAATATAGAAGTTACCCATTTTACTGCAGTTTCGCAGGAGCGTGGCTTTGTTTTAATCCATCAGAACTTAAAAGCCATAAAATAAGGCTATTCTGGACTTGGAAGTAGGTGAAAGTGCATGTGATACATCTCAGGTTTGGGATGCTGAGACCCACTCATCTGGTCACATGCATGGCTTTGTGTTCATTGAGTACAGTAAGGCCTATTGTGCTGGTTTTGGCTGGGATAGAGTTAGTGTTCTTCATAGTAGCTGGTATGAGGCTGGGGTTTGCGTTTGTGCTGAAAACAGTGTTGGCAGCACAGGGATGCTTTCGTTACTGCTGAGCAGTGGTTACACAGATCCAAGGCTTTTTCTGCTTCTCATACCACTGCACCAGTGAGTAGGCTGGGGGTGCACAAGGAGTTGGGAGCTGACCCCAACTGACCAAAGGGATATTCCATACCATATGATGTTATGCTCAGCATATAACTGGGGAAGCTACCTGGGAGGTGGGATCACTGCTCAGAAACAGACTGTGCATCAGAGTGGGGTGGGGTTTTTTTTCACCTCCTACCTAGGTGGTCAGCAATTGCATTCGTGCATGACTTGTTCATATGTGTATTTATACACACACGCACATATATAAAAATAATAATAATTATTATTATTATTTTCCTCTGTTACCCTATTAAACTATCTTTTGTCTCAACCTACTTTTTTTGTGTGGGTTTCTTTTCCATTTTCCTCCTCATCCCACTTGAGGGGGGGAGGAAGTGAGTGGGTAGTACGTGGTGCTTAGTTATTGGCTGGGGTTAAACCATGACACCTGTCTTACTATGGCTTACCATTTAAAAACCAATTTTAAAACTAGCATAGCATGGTAGAAATGTCAAATTAAAGTACAGATTAGATCAGTAATTTGGATTCTCCACAGGTGTTTTTTAACTTTTTTTTAACATTTCCTTATTTTATTGTTGGCATTTCTCATTTCAATGATTAATACAAGTGTACACGAAGTAAATCATAAATATGGGCAAGACTGCTAATTAGTATTCGGACTTAAGTATTACAGGTTAGATTGATCTTTTTTCCCCTTTTGAATTTCCAGTTTTAATAAAATAACTTAATGAAGCTCATCATTTCAGATTAAGTATTAAGATTTTTGATTACTGCAGTGTATTAAAATCAAGCAGTTCATAATTGCAACCAAATTTGAAACATAGTGAAACTATGAGTTGGTGAAAGTCATGGATTAACCAGCTGGAATTAGAATTTCTTAGAAGTCTGTTGAGCTTTTGAGAACTGTGAAGTCTTCTGCTGGTGCAAAGGACCTTTCCATTTAAGTTTATTCACCTACTTCATTTAATGGCTACTATGTTCAAAATCAAAAAACTTGAAAGTTCAAGAAGTTGGGAAACGGATTTTATCTATTTATTCATTCATTCCCAAAGTGTAAATAGGGTCATCAGGCAAGTATAACAGGTTAAAGATCACGACCATTGTGGTGAATAGAAGGTATCAATTCAGTTTATTAAAAATGTGTGTTTGCAGTGCAGAACACAGTTTGATTCTGTGTGCCACTTAAACTTCTAGGGCAACTGTTCTCAAAATTCTTTTGTAGTTTGATTCATGTTTCTAACTTTAGCTTTACTTAGTCTACAGTAGCTTTACTTAGTCGATAGTAACTGTGTAGTAAGTAGAAGGTAGTAAACTGCATTTTATGACATGATAGAGGTGTGCGTAAAGAATCAGATCTTGGGAAATACATGCTAAGGTACATAAATGGCATAAGCAAGTATGTTGAGGTAGTGTATTTGTCACTTCAGCAAAAACTGGAATTAAATGTGAATTCTTCAGAAAAAAAACAGGAGACTAAAATCAAGTTTCTTTCTTGCAGATTGGAAAGAATAAATAAAATCAATCCTTTTGCATTTCATTGATTTTTAAATTAAAAATCATCATGTATGTTAGAAGTTTGCTTTGTGTTTGGGAAAGAGAATGTTTCTGGAGTCAACAGATAAATCAGAAATTTTTTTATTGTTCATCTGTTGTCAATTTGCATTATAATCAGTGAACTGCTAAGTCAGGTCTGTCTTAAATATTAAATTTCTTCTTTGAAAAGTAATGCTAACTATGTTACTGAATTTGTCGACTTCTTGCCTTGCAGACTAACAAGAAACTTTGTTATTTCTCAGAATGTGTACAGAAATTGTATTATGTGCTTTGGTTAATACAGAATTTTGAAAACCTTGTATTTCTTTTTCCCAGGCTGTTCGCTGCTATGAATCGCTAATTTTGAAAGCTGAAGGAAAGGTCGAGTCTGATTTCTTTTGTCAGTTAGGTCACTTCAACCTCTTATTGGAAGATTATCCAAAAGGTAAGGGTTTTTAGTACTTCTGATAAATGTCTTTGGGGGATTGTCATTTGATGTAGGTGATGCAGTAGAATGAAAAACATTTGGATAACTCACTGTTTTCTCGGTTTGTGCTGTATTTCAAAGCCCGTAACAGAGTAAGACTGATGATGTCTTTACAAAAAACAGTTGTATTCTAACTTAATCGTTCTTTTTTTTCTTCTCTTTTTTTAATTGGAAAAAACAAACTAAAACACTGCTGCTTTAAATACGAATATGAAATTTCTTTAGTTTATAAAGTGGTACCACACTGCCTACTTCATTTTTTTGGTTTGTTATTACATGACTGCAATGGCAGTTGAACCCGTGCGGCTGAAGGTTCCCTATGGGCGGGGAGGGTCAGAGATGCAGGTGCATAGGATGAGAGCCTGTCCTAGTGCTTCCATGTATGTCCACAATCTCAACAGGTAAGGCTAGGCTGAAAGTGTTAATTCAGAAGCAATAGCCTGCACTTAGTGTATTTCAAGTTCTGTTTCAAATACTGAGTGGAAGAATGGATGTAGAGGTTTGGGAGGGGCTGGGGGTGAATTTTTTAGGTCTCTGCTTCATCAGTCTTTGAAATTGCTTAACTGATTTTTGCCATCATTGCACCTAGTAAACATAGAACTTTATGTACACTTGTGCTTTTGTTGGTCAGTAGAGTGCTTTTTTGGTAGTGGTGTGGATTCCCAAAGATAGTCTGCTGTGTTGCTGACTGAGAAGTAGGGTTAGATCTTCAGTTTGTCCTGTTTCCACTGCGCGTCACGCTGGGTGTCAGGCCCAGTGCCTGACAGCTGCCTCCCTTCCAGTGGTGGTGGGAGGTATGGAGAGTAGAAAGCTTTTTTGGATCTTACTCTACCTAGCTAATTAGAACAGGTCAGAATATTTAATTTTTTTCTTGGGATGTCTTTTTTTCATTTTTGTTGCTTTTTAGTTTTAATGTGAATGCAGTTCTGCTTGACTTTATGTAAGGAAACAAGCACCACCCCCAGCCTGAAAACGTCTTTTTCCAAATACACAAAAATACTAGTTTACAATTACCTTGGGATGTAGAAATAGAGAAATGAATTACAACTGATAGTAGTTTAAAAGCAGTGCGTAGTGATTCAGGATAGCTGTGGACTGTTTCATAACAATGTGTCTCTGTGTCCGCTTGTTCACTGTGTCTGACATAAAACAATGTGAGTTAGGGCTCCTGGAAACCTACCTCACCTTCATGTTTTAGGTGACAAGTGTTTAGATTTGATATTACTAAGGAAAAATTTGCATTTATCTAAATTCAGAAGGCTTTCAGTGATCTAGGCATCTGCTTTTTTTCTGTTGAATATATGGGTAGCTTAGGGACCTTAGTACCCACAACTTGTACCAACATCTTAAGAACCCGCAACTTGTACCTGCATCCCATACAACTGGTGTAATATTACCACCGGTGTTTCCAGTTCCAGAGACGTGGGAAAGCCTGAAGGGAACGTGACAATATGCTGGCTATAGAATTTACTGAAGAATAGTCTGATCCCATGTTTTGTTTTTATGTTATGTTACTTCAAGAAAATTCAACCACCCCCTCTGCAAACAACTTACACTGCTGTTTCTGATTAGCCTAATAACAACTTGGTATGATATGAGTGCAGTATGGCTTATTGCACATATTTTACTTAGCAAAGACAGCACAGGATTGTGGGCTGAACTGTATTAACTCTGCTGTTGAGTTGGTAACAGCTAGAAGTGACAGGACTAGGTATTGCTGCAGATCAGAGGCAAGGTTTACTGTTGGTAGTCTGCTTTGTACTGTGCACGTAGTTTAAGAACAGGCATGAAAAATACAAATGATAGTTGAAAATACCAGTTCTCCAGAACTGTAAACAAGCGTGAGCAGAACTGTGTGGGAAGAAATATTTAGGCATTAAAAACCTGAATTAAATTACTTAGTATTTTCTTAGATACCTATTTAAAGTCACATCTCGATCATTAAAGAAGTCTCAAGAAGTGAAAAAACTTCGTTAGTTTAAAAAAAAAAAAAAAAAAAGGTGTATCTGTATTTTCAAAGAAATGGGGTAGTAGTGAAAATAATACTGGAGGAATTTTAATTGATGGGAAAAGGGAAGTTAATTAAAACCCCTTTAAGTGATGGACACATGTTCTTGTTAACTGCAGTTGTTGAATTCCAGTACCAAAGACTGTAAAAGTATTATCTACCACACAAAAAGTCTTAAGTGTTCTATAATCAATTTACTGCTGTTACTTGAGAGAAGTAGAATGTGTTGCATTATAAATTTAAAGTGAAAATAAATTTTATTCCATTCTATAAATTGTTACTTTAATGATCATACATTCTAATTGTAATTATAGTTAAATTTTAAATGCTTGGGAACTGAAAAATAAAGGGAGTTCAGAAATGTTTTGATGTCACTAATGTATGTTTTATCCAATTTTTAAGTCCTGAAGTTCCAGAACTGTAAAATGCTGAAGCAGGATGATCTTTAAAACTACAAATATGTCTAGTCTGAAGTTAGTCTTGGATAAAGTTGTAGAGAAATTAATGTATTTAATAAATTGGATGCAATTAATAAAATATCACGAGATAGTAGCATGACTAATGCTGAAGAACTGTTTTCCTTGGAAGCCTATTATTTATTGAATTAAATATCTTTAATAAATTGTACACCTTTATATATAATGAGGAAAGGTGTATCTTTATTAAAGGTCAATGTGATAGTGTTCTTTGTCTAAAAGCATTGGCAATATAGTTTGTGTGAAGTAAAACAAAATTTAGTTGATTGCACAAGTCCAATCAGTGATCAAGGTGAAGCAATGCTTAGTTGATACCGAGCTGTTACATTTCTTCTGCTTTGATATGTCTCATTTTTTCACAAATATGTTGACAAACGTGGATCATTCAGTTGAGTGTATTCATTGTGCATTAGTATTTTCATGTAGCTAAAAACTTCTTAGAAATCATAAAAAAGCCTTATAGGTCATTTCTACAAGAATTAGGACTCATACCCCAGAAGAGAGAGACCTTGAGAAAAATTGATGGCAGGTTAGTGCATGTCATTATTGGAACTAACCAGGCAAATAGTTCCCCTGTTGCATGTACACAGGGAGTATCAGTTAGGGGCAGGCTGCCTTTGCATGTGGAGTAAGTTGATGGCTGATGCCTTGCTGAAGTCTAAATACATCTAGCAAATATATTTTTAAATTAAATCTGTTAAATGTAGTAATTTCTTTTGAAGTGCATTGTTTTCTGTCACTTGTACTACATACTATTCAGATTATTATAACCAAGGCAGATAGATTCACCTTAGCAAGCATGTTCAAGGTGGTTTCTTTGCCCAGCTTTCATCGTCTTTATCATTACTGGTTAGAGTTTGGCTTCAGGATTTCCCAAAATGAGAATGTTTGCTCCTCCTAGTCAAAGCTCTTCTGTTTCTTCAGTAGCATTTTCTTAACTCTAATCTGAAATCTTCCTCTTTTTTTTTTTTTTTTTTTAAATGAGGCAGCCATTCCCCAGCTGTTTGATTGTTTCAGAGCTTTCCAAATCCGTTGTTCCCTGGGCGTGTCTTTAGCGGCACCCCTGTCTGCTTGTTGCTGCTCTCTGTTTTGTGCTGGCACAGCTGAATGTGCAGCTGTGTGGGGAACTGATCCAACTGAAAAATAACCTAGCAGAAAAAAGTGATGCAATTGCCCCAGAATGTGAAACCTCAGCCTCAGGTTTTGCCAGAGGAGGCTGATGAGTTGTCATGTAGGTTTTTGGACTCTGGCAGCATTGTGAATCCGGCTGGGACTCCATGGTATATACTTGTGAACTTTGTTTGCTGCTGCATTCCTTGGGCAAGATGGGATTTTACCAAAATTATTGTGCTGCTCGTCTTGGAGGAAACTGATGTTACATCAGTAGTTGGAGATCTTTTAATTTTTTTTGTACCATGACTCTGGTTTCCATAAGGAGTACAGTGTGTAGACAGAGGACTTTAAGCAGCATTCAACTAGAACCCAAACCTTAATGAGCTCATGGACTCTAATGTCATCTGTGTGTTTTCCTTAGGGATCTTTATATCTGTTTTGTAGAAGGATCATATATATATATTGGCTGTGTTCCAGCCTGTGACTTACAAGGAGGAGAACTAACATACTTTTATCATTTGCCTCCTTGAATTGCTGTTTTCTAAGCAAAATTCCTGGAAGTAAAAGTAGATAATGCAATTAATGAATGATGTGGAAAAAACATGCAGTGATTCACATCACAGTTACTAAAGCACAAAAAATACTGCACTGAAATAATTTTTATTGCTGTACTGAAGTAGTGATCACATTTTTATGTACTACGTCAGAACAGTTTTAGGGATACTTATTTTGTTTGTAGATTGTGACTGCATTGTCAAAAGCACTAAAAAATTGCAAGTGATTTATAAGGTAAATTTGTAAGTGTTAATTAGTCCACGGGCATTTTTTAGCACTTGTTAGGCTAAAATTTAAAACAAAACTGAAAAAAACCCAAAAACAGAATGTTTATTGAGGTGCTCACTTATTAAGATACAGCCTAAGCCCAACATTTAAACACTTTTTGATTGTTGTGTGAAATATTTTTGTTGCAAGAACGAATAACTCCCAAATTCAACAATATAGATGTGTTCCTCTGTACTTACAATTCCAGCTCTGTAGAGAATTTTTGTGTAGTGGTTAATGTCTCAGTCTTTAGGACTTTGAAGGATGGTATTGTCATTAGGAAGCATTTCAATGTGCTGTGTTCTGAGGTACAGAGAAGTAGGAGTCATCTTAAAAAAAATCTGAGAGAACTTCCCATCTTAGATAGAATTGTGCTGGTTGCTGCAGGGTAGCTGCTGGGCTGTCTTTTACTGATGAGTCTTGAAGAAGTAGAATGGATTTTAAGTAGCATAGTAATCTGAATGTGTTGAGGAAGAGACAGCTATGTTTCAAATGAGTGTGGTGTTTTTGTTTAAGATTTTGTTGTTGTTTGTAATTGTTAATAACTGGCAGAAATTTGGTTACTTCTGTTTAGAGCTGTTTATTTCATCTTCTGGATGCTGCTGTTAAATTTAGGGTGGTTTAGTTCCAGACAGTTCAAGCCATTGCGTGGAATTCCTATAGGATGAAGTAAGAATGTTTATCTTAAGCTTAGAACATCAAAATGTTCTTTATAAATAGTGTGTGTGAGGGTTGGGGTCCAGACTGTAGCTGGACCATGTTTTTTGACTGGTTGCCGGAAAATTTTCATTTTGGGCAGCATTCTAAATAAACACTTGATTGTTAAAAGTAATTTTGCAGAATATGCTCTTTGAAGGATTTTTGAGCATCATGTGATTCCTTTGTGTTCCTTCACTGATATTCTCAGTATTTTAAGACCTTTCATAGAGTTCATTCTCTAAAGGATTTCTGTAACAGTAAACTCCTTGTCAAACTTGTGTACGTTTTACATGTTTAATACTTCTAAGTCTCCTGAGCAGCTCATAGTTGGACATGATCATAGGACAATGAGCTTCTCACCACTTTGCTGCTGCATTGTATTTCCACATGAGAATGTGTGGTTGTTAACAAAATTACTTAGAGGACTATTGGGTGAATTTTCTTTATTAAATGTATGAGGGTTGCTTCTGTGTGTCTACCTTCATTCTGTGTGAAAAGGAAGACATGCTTTAGGCTTCTTTGACAGTCTCTTTGATGCTTTCAGCACAAATCTCTGGAGGAAATGGAGAACAACCTCTTTCCTGAGGTTGGAACAAAAGACCTGAGCTGCATTTTGCTGCTTTAGCTTCCACGACGCTTTTTTTTTTTTTTTTTTTTTTT
>VXBL01002124.1:777455-817968 GCA_013400195.1 Aramus guarauna | reverse complement strand
TTTGTTTTGTTTTGTTTTGTTTTGTTATTACAGAACAATAGAATCATTGGATCTTGGAAAAGATCTTTACGATTGAGTCAAACCACTACCATAGCACTGCCAAGCCCACCAATAAACCATGTCCCTAAGCACCACACCTACACATCTTCTCAATACCTCCAGGGATGGTGACTCAACCACTGGCCTGGGCAGCCTGTTCCAATGCCTGACCACTCTTTCAGTGAAGAAATTTTTTCTGATACCCAATCTAAACCTCCCCTGGCACAACTGAGGCCATTTCCTCTTGTCCTATCACTTGTTACGTGGGAGAAGACACCAACACCCACCTGGCTATAACCTCTTCCGAGGTAGCTGTAGACAGCAATAAGGTCTCCTCTCAGCCTCCTTCTCTCCAGGCTAAACACCCCCAGTTCCCTCAGCTGCTCTTCATCAAACCAGTTCTCTAGACCCTTCACCAGCTTTGTTGCCCTTCTTTGGACATGCTCCAGCACCTCAATGTCTTCCTCGTAGTGAGTGGCCCAAAACTGAACACAGCACTCGAGGTGCAGCCTCACCAGTGCTGAGTACAGGGGAACGATGGCTTCTCTAGTCCTGATGGCCACGCTATTCCTGATACAAGCCAGGATGCTGTTGACCTTCTTGGCCACCTGGGCACACTGTCAACTCATGTTCAGCCAGCTGTCAGCCAACACCCCTAGGTCCTTTTCTGGTGGGCAGCTTTCCATGCCCTGTAGCATTGCATGGGTTGTTGTGGCCCAAGTGCAGGACCTGGCACTTGGCCTTGTTGAACCTCATACCATTGGCCTCTGCCCATTGATCCAGCCTATCCAGATCCCTCTGTAGAGCCTTCCTACCCTCAAGCAGATCAATGCTCCCACCCAACTTGGTGTTGTCTGCAAACGACTGAGGGTGCACTCGATCTCTTTGTCCAGATCGTTCATAAAGTTGTTGAAGAGAACTGGCCCCATAACTGAGCTCTGGGTAACAGCACTTGTGAGCGGCCGCCAACTGGATGTAACTCCATTCACCACAGGTCTTTGGGCCTGGCCATCCAGCCAGTTTTTTACCCAGTGAAGAGTCAATTCCATTGTCTCAACCATGGAATTTCCTCACCTTTTGATGTTTTTAATTTTATGGCCCAGCAGTGTTCATCTTGCTAGGTTGAAACACTGTTGTGGATAGAACCTGCACTATGTAATAAGGTGTTTCCATAACCTGCATATGTGTCCTAGGTGTTTAATGAAGATTTATTTTTCCTGGAAGCATTGTTAGAGTTAAACCAACACGGGTACCCTTTCCTTACTTCCCTTGTGCAGTTCTTCAGCTAATTTTCTCTCTTACTATTCATTTTCTTACCAGATAAGCACTAAGAAATGTTAGTGCTTCTTTAAAAAATAACATTAAAAAAAGAAATTTCTAAAAGAAAACAAGTATTGAGTTGCACAGAAGAATATGGAGCTTTGAGTTGTTTTAAAGTTCTCTTTTCAGGGATATGTCATCAAATTAATGCTTGCTCTTTGCTTTTTAAATTTCAGCAAGCCAAAAATCTGTGTTAGTCACATTTAGCCTTGCAAGGTGCCACTAGATGGTGTCGGTATCTAGTTCACTTTTTCCTTACTCAAGCACTACAATACTCAAACTGCTTCATGTTTGCATCACTTTCAAAGTCCTCTTAAATTTTCAGGTATCATAAAGTAGGTTTTTTAGAGCACATCGTAAAAGCCATCCTTTTGTGATTGCATGATTTGATGTGCTAAAAATGACAGGTAGGTGGATGTCATCCAGTCTAGACATTTTGCTCTCCATTTTCCCCTTATTTGTTTCTTTAGGTTATGTTTTTAGAGTCTGCATGTGAAAAGTGATTGTTTATGGTATTACTGAAACAATTATGTATTCTATAAAGTATCACCATTTTCTCATGAAACTAAGTGAATTTAAAAAAACCCCACAACATCCTGGAACTTCACACATGTTAATATGTAAAATCTATTTTGTATTCTCTATGTGAAATCAAGGAATCTTAAATGGGGGCAAATAAGAAACCAGTTATCATCCTTGTCCTGATTCTGAGATGTCCCTTGACCCCAGTCATAGTAAGAGGGGAAGGCAAGCTCTTCAAGGACAAATAATAAATGCTCTCAGTGTTAAAGTAACTGTAGATATTGCAAAGTGGGTAGTTCTGGGTGGCTGTAAAAACCTGTAAGAGGAGGAAACCGGTAGACTGTGACTGCATGAACTCATCGAGGGTCAGCTCTGCAGGAGATGGCAGAGACTTAAAGACAGATTCCAAAGCCAGCCAGAGTTGAGGAGGTTTCTTACTGTCCAGTAGTTTTAATTCTTTGAGTTGAAAGATGATGTTTTTCTTGTGTGAGCTATTTTAGGTAAACCTTCTTTTATTCTTATCAAGCAATACAGCTGCTGCTGATTGTTCTGAAAAGCTACATATATCTTCGGAGCATATACCACCCTCGCGTTCAGGGTAGGATGGTAAATGCTGTCACTGCCACTCAGTAGGTTGTAGGGTTTTCAAGAGTCTGATCATAAGTATTACCTGTTAGGCAAATCATGTAAATTGCCAGGTTTTGGAGAGAGATGTTAATAGGAAGGGTGGAAACTGATACAATAAGTAATGAAATCATAGAATGGTTTGGGTTAGAAGGGACCTCAAAGTTCATCTAGTTCCACTCCCCGCCCCCCCCCAGCTATGGACAGGGACACCCTCCACTAGACCAGGTTGCCCAAATACTGTGCAGAAGGATGGAGACAGTTAACTATGAGCACCTTTTTTAGGAATTCTTGAGTCACTTGTCCAATATTGGTTTAGATGTCTGAATGTGGTCTCTCAGGTTTGTACTTTTAAGAGAGTTTTCTGTGGTTGACTAGATCATTTTACAAACACAGTTGAGAGTGAAGCAAGAAACAGTGTCCTACTGTTGACACTCAGTCCTGTTTTATCTGAGTCTGGACATGCATTTTCTAGATGCTCAGGAGTGTTTTGCATGCTGAAAAAAGAATTTTCTGTGTATTTGGCCTCCAACAATTCCGTATGTTTAAGAAGTTCCTAATCAGAAGATTGTCTGCAGAATTCTGCTGGGCCTAGAAGTGGTTCGAAAGCACTCATTTCATTATGTTTTAAAAAGGACATCTTAACTGAAATGAGGTAATTCACTTGTATCCGTAAAAATAAAAATTGACCTCATGTTGAAAGAGAGGCAGTAGTTCATAGAAATTTTTTTCTGACAAAAATTGTGTCACCTTGGAATGACCAGTCTTGGATGAAAAGTAAAGGTGCAAATGACATTGCAGCCTTTAGTGTTGGGGGTTTTTCTGTTTGTTTTCTTGTTTGTTTTTTAATACTACTAATGTGATGCATGACACAAGTGACTTTTTTTCCACTTGTTAATAAACCAGAGAACATAATCCTATAACTAGAATCATAGCACTGATGAAGCCTGTTTCAGATAAGAACTTGAGTAAAATTTATGTTGCTCAGCTGATTCACTTGCTCTTTTTTTCTTCTTAATCTAGAATAAAGTTCATAATTTGACGGATTTGCACTTATTTCCTATAGCTATAAACTTAATGTAAGGGAGAAGTTGTTTGTAGTTCCATAATACACTTTTTAGGTAAGATACTCTATTTCTACACCATAGACCTTAGGATAAATGTCTGCTCACTGGTGACTTGCTCAGGGTGTGCAAAGTGTGGTAGGGTTCAAATTTATGGTTCGTGTTCTACTTCAAAAATTGGAAGGTTGGTTTAGTTTTTAAAAAAATCTTGCTTTCATAATTTGATTTCTCGCCACCTGTTATGTGCAAGATTCTTCTTATGGATATGTTTGATTAGGGATGTTGCATGTGGGCTCTGGCAAAAAAATGCTCTCTTGAATACTTTTTTTTTTTTTCTTTTCCCTCCCCTGTTTTTCTTCCTGGTCCTTCAGTGCTTTTCAGCAGAGTTTGAGGGCTTGTGGGGCAGATATTTAATCTAGATGTAAAAGGGGCTGAAATAAACTTTCACAGGTAACAAACTGTAAGTTGAGCACTGTTAAATACTGAAATTGTGCATTAATACTAGTTTCTAGTTGTTGAACTTCCATGAGGAGAAAAGAGACCTTTAGCTCCTATGTAAGGGATCCCTCTGTGATTCATTGTTACGCATTCTCAGCACAACACTGAAAATACTAGCATTTCATCTTCAAGATGTTCAGTAGAAGCAGAATACTGTTACCCTAGAAGGGAAGGCTGGGTCCCCTAGAAGAGGCTACTGAAGCCCTAAGTAGGATTGGGTGCTTCAGACACTTGAGGACTGTAGTGTCATCTTTGTTCCTCTGGAAGAGTAATGTGACCTTCCTCAGAATGAAGGCCATATCATCTTACCACATAAACATGAAATATGCTTCAGCAGTTCATGCGTTCCATGTATTTGTTTTTAATTGTAGCATGAGCCTGGAAAGTTAAAGCAGTCATTTCAACTATTTCTGTGGGAAGTTGCTAAATTTTATTGAAGAATAGAAGAGTTAAAACATAAAATTATTTTCAAACATCAGCACTCTAAGGAAAACTGATGGAATATCATGGAGCAAAGACTCCTTTCTTCAATATAAGAACTTTTCTCAGAGTTGAATGGATGTGCTAAAACTTCTCTGGGCAAGTCTATAGCAAGTGACATTAGTGGAGCCTAGTTTCCTGTGCCTCCCAGTCTTCCTCCTCCAGGAGGCTTTATCGGATCTGAATGAGTGAATACCTTCAGATGTCCTCTCTTCCCCCCCCGCCCAGTGCTGCTTACCTCTGTTCCGCTGATTTTGTTTGGCAGGGTAGCCGGTCTGTGCATGCTCTGACGAGCTAGTTATGAGAGAGAAGATAGGATTGAGCTGTACACCTTTTTGCTATACTTGCATAAGGAATGGTTTGGTCACTGAATAGCACTAAGGCTCCTTTTTCCTGCTCTCCCCTCTCCTCCCCATTTTTGTATTTTTTTAAACTGTTGACATATAAACTTACTAGCAGTACCTTAACTGCTATAGGGAAACATACATTTCAGCTCTCTTGTAATGGATATGCTCATGTGAGTGCTCCTCTATTTTTTAACAGCTACACTGAAAAAGTTCTCCTTTTTATTTTCCCAGTATAGATCCTTAGCATTGTATTAGTGTTTTTTTCATCTCTTTATTTTATCCATATCCCCTGTATAATTGACTGTAATAGTTACGTTTTTAAAAAAAAAAAATTACAAGAAGTTCTCAGTTTCCTAAATATTGCATAATACAGTGCTGTTGACTTAAGTATCTGTAATATGCTTTAACTTTTAAAATGTGGATAGGTACTGCTTGAGTGAAAAAAAGAATGTTTCCTTTTATTTAAGTGTAGTGCATTACAAAACTGTTTCATAGTGTGTGTGTTTGTTTTCCTATTTGGGAAAGGAAAGTCATTCCCATGTTCAAAAGCTAATGATGCCTTTCTGTTGAAATTCATTAATGATACCTGGGAGAAGGTGAATCTAGAAGTATTTGGGGTACAAGGTTATTTTGTGTTATTGTGAAATCCTTCATAACATAATTATAGAATGTGACTGAAATATGCTTAGTCTTAACATTCTTACATTGTTAAGACTGCAGTCATATCCTTTAGTTTGTACCAAATTTTTTGGGGAGGAATTGTATTCTTAAGTTGTGAAAGACAGCCTGATTGACTAGTTTTTTAAGTTATTTTATTCAGCTAAGTGCCATGTGAGTGTTTACACATATTGGATGTTGGTAGTGTAAGGATGGATGAGTGTTCTCCTAATTTTTTTTTCTACTCCGGGCATTTAAATGAATCACAATTTAGAGCACCAAAATTAGAAGCTGGCTTCACAAGCGGTTCCAGTGGTGAGGAGTGCCTTATGAGCACGATTCAGCATGTATCAGTTAGGCATTTAAAAATACAAGGATTGTGAGTCTCCATAAGACAGATGAGTGCAAAGGTGTATTCTGAAGAAGAGAAAGCTCTGTGCGCCTTGTCATTATGTGTATGTTATTCTTATTTCGCTTAAACTTCAGGACTTTTGTTACGGAAATGAATATGCAGGACAGGCATTGAAGGGTGATAACATTTAAGGACATCATTTAGCCATGGTACTTGCAGGACACATGAAGTACTTGCTGTTCTTACTGTCTTAATCTGTTTAGAGTTTGTGTAGTGTTTGTAATTTTTCAAAGCTGAGGTTGTCTTCATTTGTTGTTTGGAAAACACATACTGTGTAGAAACCTTTCTTAGATCTTAAGCAGCAAACACTTGAAAAAAATCAAAATCTTGGTGTTACTGCAGTGAATCATTATTTAAAATCCTCCATTTTTCAATGGTGCCCAGTCTGATGTTCTTGTAAGAACGTAAAGCCTGTTTGCGTTCTAGTCTGATGTGGCCTGTTAGCTGAAGGGCAAGATGAATCAACCAGAATTTTTAGTGGGGAAGAGGGCTGCAGGAATGGTGATTTGAGAAATTCATTGTGAAGTAGAACTAATATTCTACTAACAGAGCTGTTCTTAGCGCTGTTTTCCAGGTTAGTCTTGGTCTTAGATGTTGAATAAGATGTAAGCTTTTTTCCGCTTGCTTTTGTTTCTCTAGTTACTGAATGAAAGGACATGTGAAATTGATTTCTCTTTGTATGTCCCTCCGCACCAGTTCTTTAGAAATTACAGGACATCAGGGAGCATGGTAAATGAGCTACATGATTAAATTTTTAAATCTTACAACAGCTTTGTCCAGGATGAAAATCCCAAAATTTCAAATGATTTCTCTTGTTATAGGTTTTCTTTAAAATATTGCTTGATTTACATTTGTAAGATTAATAATAAATACACTTTCGGGTTGACATTTCATAAAACAAAATTATAATCTTAAGGAATGAATTACCCACAACAGTGTACTTAGTGTGGCAGTGTTACTTTTATTAAACTATTTATCATTTTAATGTTGTGTATTCTGACTCTTAAGGTTTTCTATCTTCAAAGACAATGCAAGAAAACAAATTCAACATTCATTTTTCTTTCCTACAGCATTATCTGCATACCAGAGGTACTACAGTTTACAATCTGACTATTGGAAGGTCTGTATATGCTGGGTTGTTTTTTTGTTTGTTTGTTTTTGTTTTTTTAAATGTATTGTTTTAAATGATTGAATTTCTAGAATAGATCAATTTCAATCTAAGTTTGGAGTATCTACCTGCAATTACTTTTTGGCATATTAATTGGGTCTTAATGGCAATGTTCGCCTATATGTACAACTTACTATAAATCTAAGTGGAAATAAATCTTCACAGCATTTGTTGAAGTGGCAGATCAATTAACTTGACACATTTTAGATTTTTTTTTTTTTATTGTTATCCGTTACTACAGGTTTTTCTTAGGAAACATAGATATTTGGATATGTATGAATATTGAGGGAATCACAACCACTTGAAAGCTGCTATGCAGGTGTTGGACTTGTATTAGGAAAAATATTCTCAGGTTGCTTTTTATTTCTATAGATGCCAAATAGTTTAAAGTTCCTTTCAGTATTTTAGATAACATTCTTATGTAAGACGGGAAAAAATCCTGTCTTAACTGTAAGACCATGTAGAGGTATCAGAACGTTAAATGAATAAAAGTAAAACATTTCTTACAGCAATATTGTAAAAAGGAGTTAGCATTACTATATTGTCACGTGAAAGAATGTGAAGCTTATGATTGAGACAGAGGTGCAGGAAAGCATGTAACACTGTAGATATTTGTGTGGTCTTAAGCTCTTTTCCGTAAAAGCGTGTGTAAATGCATATTTCAAATAGGGAGGGCTCGCTCTGGAAAAACGTCAATACCATGTATATACCAGCATTAGAAAAAACACTTTCTGTGTTCTTTGCATTTTGTGGGGACTGTGAGTATGTTCTGAAAAATCCTGTGACAATTTCTCCTCCCATTGGGAGGATGGAAAGAGGGAGAAAGGCAGCGTAAATAAATGTAGAAGAGTAAATGGAAATGTCTTCTCCTGGCATATGGAACGAGAGGTCCAGTCAGAGGGTCCTAGGAAATCTGTTCCTGTTGTCTTGTCTAGTAAAGCCCTCACTTCAGTAGAAGTCGTATGAATACCATTTTTGCACCAAGCCATTTTGAAGTAGTTTTTTCAGAAATAACTCCTGTAATTTAAAACCTACAACAATAAAAGCATTCATCTATTCTTACTTCTTACATGACTTTGGAGAGTTAGTTTGAAGATTGCTGTAAATGAGTGTTGAAATTCATCAATTAATTAAACATATATTGTAATAGTTTCTGGGTTTTGTCCTCTTCCCAGGTTTAAGGATTTCAGAATAGTTTGTGATGAATTATTCTCTCTGGCTTTTGTTCTGATGACTCATTATTAGAAGAAGTGATAGAGGATTAGTAAATTATTTTCCTTGCATTTTCAGAGAGTTCAGGGTGAAGTGTAAATCATTATATGTATTTCCATAGGTATAGAGTGTTTTGGTGTCGCTCAGAATATAATCTGCAATGAAAATAATGCAAACTCTGATTGTTTGCAGTCCTATTTCAAAAGCATGGATGGCAGTAAAATATGTGATTTGTGCTTGACTTGCTGAAAGCATTTTCTGTTTGCATGCAGTGTGCTGGTATTCTAATGTACCTGTTTCTTGTGTATATCTGAATTGTTTTGTTTTACCAGGCAGAGATTTTTTCAAACAATTCCAGTTCCAAGCATGAGAGCATTGTTTGGAGCTGACAAAAGAGCATTTTGTCTTCTATAAAGGAAAAACACAAAAATCCAGTAATGTTTCTTAAGGTTGGCCTCACCTGGGAAGGATACTATGCTATTTGATCTCATTACGAACTTCATTATAAATGGTAGTCCAAAGTGTGTTGTTGTTTTTTTTTTCCCCCCCAATAATAATTTTGGAGATTGTCTTGATTTTTATATGCATGAAAAGAGTCTGAAAGAGTCTAAAAACATTTTTCAGTTAAAATTTTTTTTTTGGGGGTGAAACTGATAAAAATCACAGATGAATCATATTTCATCTTATTAATGGATAATGAAGCTAGTCTGGAGTTGGCAGTGGGAAAGCTGTCTGGAATGAGTCTAGAGAAAGGTTCTCCTCCCACACACAAGTGAAAGAATTTCTTGTTGTCCTTCATACCTTGTATGTATAAGAAATCATTTAGTCAAGAATAGTAACTTTTTGGTGTATTTTTGATTGCCGTGTTACATGCTGTTTTGATATACTTTGTAATGAACTTTTTTTGGCAGAGAAATAAGAGATGACAAAAAAAGGCAGTCACATTTCCTTGTTCTTAAGTTTCTCTCTTTTTTTTTTTTCTTTTTAGTTCTTTCAAAGTTAATGTCATCAATTAAGTTGTTGGAATTTGTGATGGTAAAGAAAAGAGGAGATAGAAGGGTGTGAAGAAAAAGGTGGTATTTGTGAGCTATGAGGAGAGCTGTGTGAGAGTACTGAGAAAGTGATGGAGAGTGCTGAATCACATGAAGGTTATTATATAAGACAGGTTTGAAACCAGACAGGAACAGTCTTAAAAACTTAGGCAGCATATCTGAAATTACTTACTGTGCTACCATGCAAATTTAGGTGGTTGAAATAAGTGTTCTGTATGTTCTTTGTTTTATAAATAGAAAATTTCTAGGATTGTGAGAGATTTTTAGGTTGCTTTGAGTATGGTTTCTCCTTATATAGTATGTATAGTCCCTGCAACATTGGATTTTCACTGTTGCATGGGGTAGGTAATTGAGCATTATTTTCATGGATTGTTCATTATATGGTATTCTTTCTACAATTCACACACACACACACACACACACACACCCCATCTCCTTTCAGGAAGAAAAGCATTTTACACATTTGTTTTGTAGATTTTTCTGATGGTCTGAATTTTTTACCAAGTCATTTTCTGTCAGAATTTGGTGCATGCGTTGTTTTGTTGGTAATACAGTAAGCATTTTCTTGATCTTGGGGAACAAAAAGAGAAAGAAAAAACACTTTAAAAATATATTCTCAGTATATGTGAAATATATGTGAATATACATGGCAGAAGTGAAAGATCAGGAAGATGCTGTATCTTGCTGTTTAACAGATCAATATTTCCTTCATTCTGATGAGGTATTACTTTCTTTCAAAGAAGAAACACCTGTACAGATAGTTTTGAAAGACTTGGGTTGCATTATGCCTCATATTTCTACATAGACCACTTTTTGCAGTAATGTCTTTGGGCACCCACATATCAATGTAAAATGTCCAGCAAAACTGCTGAGTTTCTGCAATTTTTGTTCTGCACAGGCACTGTCACACCTTAATTCTGTATTTAAAAAAATTATTTTGACTTGAAATAACACAAAGTAAGTATCTCAACCTGGATAAAAACTAAAATAATAGAGTTCTTGCATTCAAGTAGTTTTCTCAATGTTTCTTCTTATGTGCCTATGCTAAAATAAATCTCCCTTCTGTGCAATGTACTTAATTCTGTTTTCTTTTTAAAACTCCCCTGTGCCAACATGTTGGGGGAGGTGAGGAGGACTGTGGGGGATGAACAGATAGGAAGGGCAGTTCAGGAGAGGGAGACAACAACTAGAACTGCACTTTGTAGATTTTGATGCTAATGAGAATATAAAGATACCAAGTGTCTGCCATGGTTATCGTTTCTTGACGTATACTGAGGAGGCAGGATTAGAAGCTCATCAAAGAGTAAGATATTCCTGATTTTAGCCAAACATGATGGCAGATATCTGGCACCTGGAAAAAGTTACTTTAGTCATCCCATGTGGTTGTATTATAATGCAGTTGATCATACTGAACTCTTTTTATGTAATGGCTAGGTTCAGGTAGGGCTGTCCTATCAGAAATTTCAGTACCTGGGTGAATTTAGTGTGTGTAAGTGCAAAACATCTGGATCTGTTGCATTGACAACGTTGCCCAGGGCAGGGGACACCTAGAAACCTTCCTCACAGATGTGAGGCTGTAAGAGGTTTCAGTGCTCATCCCTGGGGCTGGTTCACAGAAGAGCCTGGTTGTCCGGTACTTTGATTACCTCTCTTCTTTGGCATGATGTTGCTACTACAGTCCTTACGTGGTTTGATAATCTTGATTAAAGTATATTTGTGGTCTTTTGCAGGTAGGTGAGCGTTCACATATTGTGAGTTAGAAATTGTGTTCCTGTAGTTGTTGCAACGCAGAATTTGAATAAATAAAACATTTTAGTACAGGTATATTAGGTAGCAACAAGCTCCCATATGCTGATTCTCTGCAGTGTTTCCGTAAGCCATCTATTATTAACATCTCTGTGGTTGGGAAATGAATATATAGCTTTCTAGACAGGATTTTAGTCAAATCCAGGGGATTGTGGAAAAGTTATGAGGAGCATGAGGACAGCACAGCCATTGTACCTTATTCTGAGTGTGTTAATTGACCAAAGAGAAGAATCCTGTCTGTCTTCGAGGATTTTTATAAAAAACTGTTTCATCAGAGTAACAGAGGGTACACAGATACTTAAACATTTCTGTCTATATGTGAATAAGTTGGAGGATTGCCAGGACACTGTATTTAGAAATTCACCTAAGTGAGCCTTAAAATGATGGAAGTTACTCCTGTATCAAGGAACACTATTTACCATGGACTAGGATGCTAGAACTTAGATTGAGGATGCCTTGAAAAGAAAAGAAACCTCAATTTATTCAGGTTATACACAACTGTAGTAGCTCTTTATGGAGAAGTGCTTGGAGTGCATCAATCAGAAAATCTGTTCCTTGAAATGTTTGAGGAACACTTAATTAGTTATATCCTCCAACATGAATTCAGAGATAGATTTCTTGTTAGCTGTTGGCTTTGGAAAGTTGTCTGGAAGAAAAGTAAATGTCAGGCACTCTTTATCATTGTAATGAAAATGGTCCTAATCACCTTTCTTTTTAATAAATATTTCATTTATGTGGTCAGTGTGGAAACATCAAAGAAGTTTAGTAAACTCTAAGGGCAATTTTCAAAGACCTATTTCTCTGTTCCAGTGGCTTTTCAGAGTATCTGGGTGCAAGTATGGTACAAACTGAATTTGCAGGGGGGAGGAATAAATCCCATAGTTTTTTTGCAGTAAGGTATCAATCTAGTTTTGGAAAGCAGCTAATTTATACTCCCCGTCCATGTTTACTGGACATTAGAACTACTGTCTGAGTTCAAATGTTTACCTCAGACCTGCTTCATATTTGTCTCTTAAAATAAAGAATTCTTAGAAATTTAATTTTGGTTATCTATTTGCAAATAGCAGGATTTCCTCTTGCTTTTCTCAGATAGTCTTTATAAAACTGAGGAGAATTCAAAACCATGCAGAAGTAATTAGAAACAAAAAACCAAACCAAAACCAAACTAACTCCCTAAAATTGTCTTTAGAAAGCCCAGGAAAATACCGCTGTGAATGTTGTGCTAATCATGGCAGAAGGATGTGATCTTAGTCTGTGCCGAGTTGTTGGTTTGTTACGGAAAGCAATTGTGTAATGTTCCTTCTTATGTAGACCTAAAGTGTAATTTAGTACCAGGTAATTTTTTTTACAATGTTTTATAGTTAAAACTATGTAGAAATGTTACTAGGAGTGTTCTCAACCTTATGGCCAAAATACTTTTAATTAGTAGTAAGGCTCTTTCTTCTAAAGAACTAAAGTAAAAAAGACCTTGAGCATTTGTTTTAAAATGTGACCTGTTGCTTGCTTGTTTTAGTATTTTTATGCAGCTTCTTTTCAGCTCTCTACCTTTTCCATTTTGATAGGCCAAACGTCTTTTTTGGTATGTTTTCTTAATGCTATAAAATAGGAAAACAATTTAAAAAAAATTAATGCTTTAATTTAATATGTTTTGCTGTCTCTCTTTCTCCAGACTATAAGTCTTATTTCCCCCTTTTTAAATAGTTGGACAAAAAGCAATTACTAGACGTACTGATAACAGCAAATAAGAGAACATTTTGCACCTTAGAGGATCTGTTATAAGACAGCAATTTTCTACTTCATTGACTCACAACTGTTTTTTTTTTTTTCCTGCAGTAACCTCAAAATACCATGTAGTGTTTTTTAGAGAGAATTCAGCAAAACTTCCATTAATTTTTTAATTAGATATAAATGCTTAGTTTAATTGAAACAGTACAGTGGTATAGGATCAGTACAAATTGCTGGAGCGGACACCTTCCTGAAACAAAAGTTGGAAAAGGCAGTAGGGTGACTTGTTAATGCTGCTTTTTATTCAGGCCCTTAGGTTTGTGGAACTTTTTTTTTTTTTTTAAGAGAATGGATATCCCATATAAGGAAACAGATTTCCACCTAAGTCCTCTGAGAACAAAATTTTAAAATGACACCAAAAGCCTTTAATATAAATCATTGCCACGTAGCAACACAGGGCATGTACGGGAAAAGTAGAAAGAAACAATCGCTTTGATCGGAGGAGACTTAATCAGAGAAGCATTTAGAAGAAGACTTGGTCAGGAAAGCAAGTTTCAAAATTCCTCAATGCAAGTGAAATTTGCTAAGGTCAGGGGCATTACAGAAGGAATTGGGAGATACGGTAGGTGACCTAAAGATGGGTAAGGTGAAAACCTGCAATTCAGAATATATTTGCTAAATAAAATCAAAATTATAGGGTAGGAATGGAATAAACGGAGATTTCAGAGAAAATGGAGACTTAGAAAGTGAAAAATAGAAATTGCATAAAGATTCAGTGACTCTGGAAGACACTGAGAAGGGACATACTATTAATACCTTCTATATGCTCTTTACTTCTGTCTGAAAATATAATGGTCATCAGTGTAGCACATCGGATTCTATACCACCCCTCACTTTTAACCAAAACAGCAGTTTTTGGATTGCAGTCCTTTCACTAGAAGGATTTTGACAAAGGTAGGTCATGTCCTGAGAAGGTATGAAAAATAACTGTTAAGACTTAGTGCAGACTAAGAGGGTGAGAGAAGCATGGTATTAATATGTGTTTTGGAACAGCAAATACAAAATAGAGATAAGTTTGAAAGGAATGACGTGGGTTTTAAATACTGAAGACATAGACCATCATAATGGAGATAAAAAGCATTTTAATGGGATTTAATGGGATAAGCATTTTCAGGAGAGTGTGTTGTGGCAAGCAATCTGGAAATACAGTCTCAGTCTGATACAGCATGATAATATAGGATGGCAAGCTATTATGTCCAGAAAAAGAAAAATAAGAAAAGGGGAGGGAGAAGTCTGAGGAGAGAAAAAACTGTAAGACTGAGTGAGACTGAGGAAGAGAAAAGTGTGGCTAGAGGAAGAATCACAGAGAAGGAAAATTGTATCTCTGCTGAGAATTTGAATGTAAAGAAAATGAGAGAAGTAAAAACATACTTTAAGGCTAAGAGCATATGTGGAGAAGGGAGGAAGGTACATATAGAATAATACAGGAGTGGATTGTGGGAGGTCTGAAATGAGACTTTTGCCAGCTTTTTCCCCAACAGCAACCTCTGTGTCATAAATTCACCAGGCATGTAGGAGCGGTTTTAAAAAAATAATTAAAAAAACCAACAACCAACAACCCAAAAAACCAAAATAAAACAAAAAACCTTCCAGCAACCCAAGGAAAGATGGTAACTGATCAGGTGAGGAGCACAATATCACTCTCCATCAAAGGACCAAGATGTCTTCTGTTTGAAGGAAGGCAGATGGTAGAGTGTGGAGCACTGAGGGTCACTTTGGGAGCTAGATAAGTAGGTAACAAAAATTCAGTATGTTTAGAGTGGAGGAAATTACAGTAATGGGGATTCAGTTGATAAAAATTAACTTTCTGGCCTGAACGTGCTGGAGAGTCCATGGCAAGGGGAGGAGTGAGTTAAGATGACAGAAGCTCCTCTCTTATTAAACAACGAAGATTTTTAATGTATGTAGCTGTTAACTGCAGCTGATGATAACAATTTTCTGTCACAAAAGAAAGGATTTTACAGGAAATTGGGAACAAGGGATCTAGCAATTGCACAAAATCTTCTACTGAACTGCTGATGAGAAATACCTGAGGACCTATTTTCCATAATACTTAGTTTTGTGGAGTGCAATGGGTAAGAGTGAGTAATTCTGCAGGTGAAAATTTTTCACTTTGATCCTAAGATATACTGGCAAAAAAAAAAGGGCGGCGGGGGGAAGAGGTGGATACAAAATCATCAAAAGTAATTTTAAAGAAAAATCAGTAAAACTACAACAAAGCCCATAGCTAGCAATATCTGTTTCTGCAAGGATTTTTAAAGGTTATTAATTAATTTAGATCATGAATTTGTCCCTTTAGTGTGTCAAGATGGATAGAAATTGTGTGTGAGAAGATATTTGAAAAGCTAGAGAAGTTGTTAAAAGACCAAGACCTAAGAGAAATTTAGATTATGAAGATGGCTCAATTTATGAATTGTGCACCATATAATCTCTTTTGTATATCAGAATACTTGTTAGCTTTGGTAAATGAGGTTATTTCAGCATCCTATAAGTGTGATCAGTTAGCATGATCACTCAGCAATGTTAAAAAATTGGGATTCTTAATGCAAACTATGTTTATGAAGACTAACTGGAATTCTGTCTCTTAAGGGTAAAAGAATTACGTGTATGCTTTCAAAATATTTAAGAGAAAATTATTAATCAACTCTAGAATGTGGGAAAGGTAATGATGATTGTGTTACCAATAACACTTGGTCATCTATAAAACACAAAAAATAGAGTGAATGAATGACTGTATTTGGGTTTCAGAAAAAGATCTTTTAATATTGGATGCTAAAAATAAATGTTATTTCTTGTAAATCAGTAAAGCAGATAAGCTGTACATTTATTTTTCCTAAAAGGTGTTGTTAAATGAATGTTACCTAGAAAGATTAGGGAGACAATGTGCTGTATTTCATGCTGTTAGAGTAAAGCACAACTGAGCCCTAATTTAGAAAAGGGGATACATTTATCCAGACATTTCTTACAGAGCAATAAATCTTAAAGAGTTACAGTTTTGGGTTTTGTGTATTCTGGTGTGTGTGTGTGTAAAATTCTGTTCCTTTGTCAGCTAAAACACAGAGAACTTGTAGGTAGTCCCATGACAGAGAAGGAAGCAGATAATGTTTTTTTACTATCGTGAATGCAGACAAATGATACAGCATGTCCAATTTTGTGTACAGCAGAATTGTACAAGGTTCTAATAATTAACTCACTTATTAGATGATTTATCTAATGAAATAATGACAGGAGTGTATATTCCCTCTCCTTGAAAGGAATCAAGAGTAGGTGTAAAATCTTAAAAAGAATGATACTGAGCAATTTAACTAATAAATTTTGACATGTTGCCTTTGACCTCCAGATAAATTTGATAAATTGCCTCTTTTTTTATGTCTCTATTAACTGTCATCATACAAAACAAAGGAATCCTCCTCTACACATATAAACCGTGTACCTGTTTAGGTCACAAGAAGTATTAGGTCTTTTTAGGGAGCATGTATGTTGCTATTTGAGTATAAATATTTTGCATTTGCACTAAATTAGAAAAAAATTATTTCAATGTCTGCAGTTCTGAATTTTTTCATTGTATATTAATTCATTAAGCCACTTGCCCCTTTTAATAAATGGATTTATAAGAACTCAAAACGCTGTCAAATCTGTAATATACTCAGAATGTTAATGATAAAAGAGGAAGGAATGTACTTTGGGAGAAACTTTGCTTGGGTCAGGAGGAGGAGGAGGCAAGACAAACTTAGAGGAAACATTCCCTCCTCATCCTAGACATGCTGTCTGTTTCCAAACAAAATTCATAACATTTTCTAATGGTAATGCTTCGCCCTGGAAATTTGGCAGGAATGCTCTTCTTGTCCCCCTGTATGTGTGATCTCTGTCTAGAAATCCAAATATTCTGGATGGAAATAAAATAAGTATCATCGAAATTGATGGAAAGGTCTCTTCAGAAAAGTTTTTTATACATGTTTAATTCTCCTATTGCAAAAGTTTCCTTTGTGCAGAATAAAAAACTGTCATCCTTCATCTAGTAGTGCTTATAATAACAGCGTGCTTCCTTCAATCCCTGTGATGAGAATGTTGGATGCTAAACCGAGACATGCTGAAGTCTGGCAGTGGAGAAACTCATCAATTCAGATTGTTCAGAAAGGGGCATATTTGTTGAGTAGAACAGTTCTGACTTGAATGGAGGACACATCTTCAGTAGGCAAGAATATTATATGAATGTTAATAATACTGAATGACCAAAAGTTTCTTTTTCTAAGTATAAACAACTATATTGACCAGGTATGTATGTGATGCTTGCTTTTTCAAAAATATTCTGTTTGCAGAAGGGGCAGTAATGGTACAATTACTTCATAGTCCATATGATGGCTCTTTCATAGCATAGAAAAGGTTAAAATAAAACACACCACCCTATTTTTCTTCTTTGTAGTTTGTAGATTCCTGTTTGATCATAAGCTGTAAGTAGATACTGTGTCTCATTAGTGAGTGGCATTTCTTTTCTTCAGAAATGAATCTTTTACATTTTAAGGTTCTTTCTTTAAAAGATTAAATATTTGCTTATAGAAGCAAAGAATTGTTCTATTTTACCAGTTTTGAGTTTCTGAATTTGCTGTCTCCAGATCTAACTTTTCAGTTCTAGTTTTTTAAATACTCTTTCAAGCATATACCTAATTAAAGCGTTCTGCTGCATTGTTTTCCCCTTTTCCCAGGGATACAGATTCAGTCATTTCTGGGAGTGTGGGGGGGGAGTGGTTGGACTGTGAGTGGATGGAGGACAAAGGTGGAGAAGGTAGCAGGTGGGAGGATGGGGAGACATACAGCTTGGGGTCTCTTAAAGAACCCACAAATAGCTTGTGTGAGGCTAATAAGCTGATGCTTTGAAGAAAAGGCAAATCATTTAAAATGTTCTTAGAGCAGTGTTTTAGAGTAGTGTTTGAATATGATTGTGCTCTGCTCCATGAAGCACCCTTACAAGAACAAGTATTTAGAGGAGAAACAGAAACCAGTTCTGCTTCTCATGTTTACTTGCATAAAGGTGTAGCAAGAAGCAATCTCTGGTGTCTGCTTGCCTTTATGGAGCAATCAAGTGAGTGAGGACGGTGCTGAAACCACCAGGTCCTCATGGTCTGAGTGCTCACCTTGAAGGGAAGGCCCGATGCTGAAAAAGTACTGGACATTCAAATGTTAAAGCACTCTAACAGCAAACAAACAAAACCTTTGAGTTCCAATAATTTCAAGCAAAAGTATTTCTAGATGTATGCTGAGAAGGTCTGCAGCTACCTAGAAAACCTTTATTAGCTTGTCACCTTCAGCCACTTCTCTGGTCTGCTATATTCAAATTATTTGGCACTAATTCCTAAGTCACTGTGCAGTATCATTTTGTACAAGTTACCCCTCCCAACTTCTGAGGGATAACTCAGAGCTTCTGTTCCTCATGCTGTGTCATTTTTCTCATCTCATTTGCTAGAGGAATGGGACTGATGAGAGATCCAGTGTCCCAGATAGGGAAGAAATAACAGTCAGTTAGGGATCTTTCACCCTGTTTTCTTTTTTCCCAGCCTAGTCTTTGTTCTGCAAGGCCAAAAAGTTCCCCTATTAAATTTTACCTGTTATTACCAGCCAAAATAAATGTATCTATATTTCCTGATTTCCTCATCCAGTCTTTCTTTCTGGGTTGGGTTTTTACTTAGTGCTTTTCTTATTGCAGGCATTGTTCTAGCCACTTCTTTCTGAATTTCAGGGTCATCAGAAAAACAGCAATAAAACTGTATTACCAGTCATCATAACTACACTGACGCCACCTAACATGTTTTCTAAAATTATTTCAGATATGGTTTTTCTCTCCTCCCAAAGAGGATTGGGATCCATTTCAGGCATTTACCTGTCAGACTCTGATTCTTGGGATCTCACAAAGATCCATTCCCAGCTATTTTAATGATACAATCAGCACTTTGTGAACTTTTTTCCTGAAAACAAGTAAGCTGAAAATTCTGATTCCAATCCTGGTATACACTGTAGAAGGAGAGATAGATCAAACAGGATCCAGTAAAGGGAGTGAGGGGAGGAAGGAGAAAAAAAGAAAGGAGGGATTCAGTCATCTGTGCAGTTAGCTTGAACTTTCTCTTTGGAAAGGAAAGAAGATAAATAACATTATCATTCCAAATGACTATTTTCATTATAGCTAAGGGATGAAAACCCATAGTGGTGGCAGAGAAGAGGGAAATCTTTAAATTAGCCTAATGCTGATGGTGATACTTTGTGTTTTGTGTTCTCTTAACTGCTGCAGGAAATTCATGCTTCCAGAAGTTTTGGTATCACTGGTTGTAGAGAAAGTTGCATCAGTTCTGCAGAATGCTGCAGACTCACAATGTTTTAATGGTTTTAAAAAGCAGCTGGACAAATTCAGAGAAGAAGAATCCATTAAGAGCAATTAAATATGAAGACATTTTGTCTGGCTTTGGAAACCTCTGAACCACAAATCAGGGAGGGTATTCTTGGGAGAAGGTGGCTTAAAATAATGATAGAAAAATGAATGAAGTTTCTCTTAGCAGTAACTTCAACAGCAACATTTTAAAAGTTAAATGTTACTGCTGATTTGTATGGTAGCCTGTCCCCCTCCCCTCCAGGGTCACCTGCTTGGAGTTATGTTTCCATTTAGTGACATAGTCTTTACCTTTTGGAGAGGAAGGGTGATTTTCTGATTGAATGCAACCATTGGATGTTATCTAGAGCAGAATTACTCCGTGGAGCTATATACTTTATCCTATTCTCCCTCTCTGTGAAATCGATAAAAATAACATAAATTAAATCATCCATGTAGTTCCTAATGGAGCATTATAACTTTGTCTCAATTCTGTTTCTGATCTCAAAATCTGGGCAAATGGAGCCCTTTGTCTGAGACTTGTAAATAAGTTCTGAAGAAAACCTTGTCTTGAAGGCACTTCCACTTCCCCCAGACAAATATGTCTTTCAGAGGAATGTCAGCCTTTTTCTTAAACTTTCTTCCCTCTGCATTGATGACAGTCGAATTCCTTAGGAGCCTCTCCTTGATCATGAAGGCTGTAACACTGGCTTTTGTAGAGATACAACATACAGGTGCTCCTTGCTGGTGAATTTTTCTGACCTGGGCTTTTGCATAAAGAGACAACTGAAGAAACAGATGACAAATGTCACTTGTGAGTTCAAGACAAACCCAGATGAGTGATGCCACAGGAAAGCAATTAGTCTTGAACTGAGAATGAATATTAAGTACTACCTTGGAAAAATAATGCAAAATTAAAAATGTCTCTAAAGGAACACAATTTATATACTTGTTTTGGTTTTTTTTTTTTAAATGCTACTGTTCAATGGTGTTGGTAATTCTGGTATTTTACGTAGACATGTAACTCCAAATTCATGTGGCATCTTTCAGTGTTCCCTGTTAACTAACCTCTCTAAACTTTGATTTTTATCTTTTCCTGGGATTCTGGTTTTAGTCATATTATTCTTAGTCTTACAGCCTGTACATATAAACTGGGAGATGATGTGTGTGTCTTGAGATATTTTGGTGATTCAAGTTCAGGAACCAAGTACCAGGGGTAGGACTTCGCTTTGTTATTTGGCTGGAACACAGTGAATCACTGAAGTATTGGAGCAGTGTCTTGAAGCACCGCTCCTTTTCATGGTAGCTCATCTGTTCTGACTGAAAAGAAAGTGGTTGACAGTTTTGTAATTATTGGGAAGAATGTGATCTGCCGTATCGACAAAGGATTGCTTTGTCATAAGTGGAACAAAGTTTCCTGTCTCTGTGCTGTGTCAGTCAAGTATGAGAGGAACTGCAGTTTATTGGTTGGGGTTATCAAACCGATGTAAATCCAGAAGTGTGCCTCTTCTCCTGAGTCACTTCGGCAGACTTTAGAAACAGAGAATGAAGGGTGAGTGCCCATATGTAAGAAAATCGAAGACATGGATCTCATAAAGCAAAGCTACTCAAAATTCTTGGTAGAATTTCTTAGTATAGAATTTCTTGCTTCATTTAAATGCAAGTAAATAAAGAGGATTTTCAGTTTTGTTCCTTTCACCCCATGTGTATTGCACAGACAGTACAGCTCTCTTAAGAGGTTTGGGGAGGGCTGAGACAGGTTATTAGGCTGAGAATGCTCTTCATTTTTGCTGAAGATGATCTGAACTTTAGGCCCGAAAAGTATGCATTCGGGGGCCAGTTGCACAGTGAAAGCACTGAACAGATTTAAAAAAAAATGATTGCGAGGCATAGTTATCATTCTGTGAAATCTTAAGAGAAATTGAGAAGTAGAACATACCTACAAGTTGATACAGGCTCAGATATTTAATTACCATGTTGAACAATTAGATATAGCCTGGACATCCTAAAGTGGATGTGTTTGTGTTAAGTAAAAGATCAGAGGTAATGTCAAAAGCACGCTAGAAAAGAAGTTGTGCAACACTTCCCTCTTTCTTAAATGCTTCCACAAGGCAACAAGCACAAATTAGACCTTCCAGTTCATATTTTCTCCTTTTCCCTGACATTGATTGTGAAGAGACATTTTTAGACTCCCTGCCTGTCATATTCCCTGCCTATCAGAGCAGGCCTTCAATGACTATGGTCTATCTACCAAGGAGTAATTTTTTTTTTTTTTTTTTTAATGGTAGGAGTTCTTCCTAGCAGACCAATACCTTAGTCCCCTTGATTAATTCACGTAATCTTCACATGCTAGTATTCATCCTCCTGTACATTTGAGAGACAGGTTTCTTCTTTGGTTAAGCAAAGTACTGTAAAGACTATTGATAATTACAAGTTAGGATATTTATGCCTGCCCATGTTGAGATCTGCTAGGTGACCACAAAGCCATGATCACAGGTTTATGAAGCTGTCCATGTCACTGCTTCATGCCTTAGAAATACCTTTGTCTTTCTGTGACCGTAATATACTTCAGTTTTGATACCTGTAATTAAAGAATGATCCTGTTTATGGTAATTCCATTGTAATAGATAATTGAACTTTAAGACAATGTGTAAGAAAACTGTAACATCTTTTTTGAAAATGTTACTTCAAGTAAGAACATAGAGAAATGCAGATTACACTGGAGAGGAATTGCATATTCAGAAAAGGTGGGAAGTAGCATACAAGATACAAGTTTAAGCAGTCCTTAATGTTCTCTGAAGTGATAGAGAGTTGTTGTTAATCGCGTTATGAGGGGAGGAAGAGCCCACATCTTTGATCTAGGAAAATAAATCTAAATTGATGAACATTAGACAGTGTCATATGGAAGAGTTGTACATCTGGGTATGGTATTAAATATTTTTAATGATTTGGAAATGAAAGTGAGTATTGATACAGAATCATAGAATGGTTTGGGTTGGAAGGGACCTTAAAGATCACCTAGTTCTAACCACCCTGCCATGGGCAGGGACATCCTCCCCTAGACCAGGTTGCCCAAAGTCCCATCCAACCTGGCCTTGAGCACTTCCTGCTCTCAATCTATTCCCTGCCCAGCCTGTAGTCATGCTTGGGATTGCCCTGACCCATGTGCAGGACCTTGCACTTGGCCTTGTTGAACTTCATGTGGTTTGCACGGGCCCACCTCTCAAGCCTGTCAAAGTCCCTCTGGATGGCATCCCTTCCCTCCAGCGTGTCGACCACACCAAGCTGTGTGGTGCGGTCGGCAAACTTGCTGAGTGTGTACCTTATCCCATATTGTAAAACAGAAGATAAATTTTGTATGTTGAATGGTAGAAATTTAGAAGTACAAAAAAAGATTATGGAGAATTAAGATAGGTGGAATTTCATATGGTATGTTCAGATATTTGTATCTACCATCTCATGTATACATAACTGATGGTGTTCAGGAAATCAGAAAAAGTAGGGAGTATGAAGAAAAGGTTAGAAGTCCAAACACTACTCAGTTTAATAAAGAACAATATAGAAGCCCATACTCGAAAGCATGGTCTTATATAAAAGATAAGTGTAGTTCAACTTGACATTTGCTAGACTCTAGTCATCCTGCTCTCAAATGTAGAACAACACACTGAAATTTCAAAGAAATGATAAAAGCATATCCAAGAGCTGTTTGCAGAGGAGACAGACAGGAAGGAGGGTGAATCAACACATGCCATGGCTGTGGGTTAGAAAGGGATTCCACTGACTTCTGGTACAGGAGTAAGGGGCTATTCACTCACACCGAGGAGCAGCAATTATAATGTAAAATAATTTGTGGAACTCAACTTACCAAGGTATCTTTAAATAGGAGCTCCCTAGAGTCTTACAAAGGGATGTCAAATTAACACAGAGGATGAGAAAATCCCCGTACTATGGCATTGGTTAATTGGCCCCGCATCCCCTCTCCTCTCTTCCTTCCTCCTTCAGGCGGTCAGCTAACTGCATAAGCAATGGTGTTCAGCGATGAACTGCCCCAGAGGGAAAAAAAATTAAAAGCTATCAACTTTGAAAGGTGTCTTGTAACCTCTTCTTGTAAGATAAGGGAATAGAACTGATGAGAGACTAGTGGATTTAAAATCGTTCAGGTTCCCGATTCAGGACGGTTGTGATGTTTCCATTTGCAGTTTTTCAGAGTTAATTTTTCAGAAGTTAAACTGTTGACAGAGGTAATTAAGTGAGATCAGGTACAGCAGCAGTGATGCAATGGTAGGAAGAAGAGGGATTAGTGAGGGAAAGAAATCTGAGTTCCAGAGTAGATTAAGAAAGAGCTAAATAGAGTGGTGCAGAATTAGCAGATGATGGAGAGTGAAAAAAGTGTCCTACGGTTTGCCTTGTTTGTATTTTTTTTTCTTTGTTTGTTTTGCCTTTAGAAATTGAAGGCTCTTAAACTCACTAGTATATATATTCACAGAGTGGGCTGAAGATTTACTGATGTACAGTTTTCTGTTAAGAAATGATTTGATGGAACTGAAAGATTCTGTGGGAATGGTTGGTGGGCTGCCCAGCTGCTTTGCTTTGCTCTTGGCTGCTGGCCATCTTGTCTGCTCCCCCAGCTGCCTGTCATGTGGGCCTGCTGCCTTGTCTGTTGTATCCTATTTTAAGTATTTGTACATTCTAACAAATAAAACGGCAAATCACCAATTAGAACACCAATTAGTGATTGCTGCTAAACCAACTATGGTCTTAATTGGAAAATAATTTTCAATAATAATTGATATCTAACTAGCAGCCATTAATCTATGATCTTGCATTTCGATACTTAAAAAAAATAAATCTTTAAAAAATGAAGAGATTCTTATTTTATTTATTTTTTGTTATATTTATAACAATATAAAAATGTATACCCCAAATATGCTATTCATTAACATTTTGCATTTTCAGATGTTACTAATTTAAAAATTGAGTCAAAATTGAAGCGATAGTGAGACTTTTTTCTAAAGCTGATACTCAGAATTTTGTTCCAAATGTGGGATTTTGTTCAGTTTGTGGTTTACAGAACAAACTGTTTTTATGCTAAAACTAATGAAGCCTGGGTAGGGACGGGCTGGTATCTGTTGTCCTTTCGCACCTCCTGTCCTTCCTTCTCCTGCTTCTCTTTGTAAGCACACACAAACTGAAATTCCTCTAGTTTTCCTGGTGAAGCATCCTGAATGACATCTTGTTTCCTATGACATCTCTGAGCAGGAGGAGCACATGCTTGATTTAAATCTGTGCTAACGGGCGAAGTGTCGCTTTCCTAAAGAAGAGAAAGTATAATGAAACTCTGTTTTCTGACAGTCGACCTTGGTTCGGCAGCTCTTTTCTCTACCCAGTAGGTGTTTTCAGGGATATTCCTCAGATTTTTAGTCTTTGAGATGTCTTGCTTTCTGTAAAATTCATTTGAAGGCAGCTAACAGGTTCAAGAGTTAGCCAGTTGGAAAGAACAACATATAAGTAGCAGCAGCATTCTTAGGAAACTTGGTTAAAAATTCAACTTAAAATTTTTTGATTAAGAGGCGTGCCAGTTTCAACTTGGTTCTAGTTACTGCCCAGCACAGTGTAGCTTAAGATTTGAGGGAATAACCATTGACAGTTTTGCAACTTAATTTTTGTGATTGTTTTCCTTTTAATTGTTTTTTACTAGTTTGCCTGTGCGTGTTTGAATCACTTCGCAGTCATTCATGCCTTAGTATATTCAGCTTGTCTACTCCCATTTTTTGTGTAGTGCCTCAGGTAGAGCAGCTGTGTAATTAATGATATTAAGGCTTTTTTCCAACACAGTAGTGATTCTCCAGCAGTGAGAAACTGACAGGGAAATAATAGGGCTACTTGTAAACTCAGTGGGATTCCTATCTTTGCTGGAATGGTTTGGAAAAATGGTGAATCAAGAACATAAAATTTCATACTAGTAGTTTAGTTTCATAAAATGTTTTGAAGGTGATGGGTATAAATAGTGATGATCACTTACCATATAAAAGGGAATAAAACATTTCAATAAACTGTCCAAATGTCATCTTCCAAAAAAGATGTTTCAGTAATATTTGTGTGTATACATGAACAGCCATTAATTTCTGTATTTTGATTGAAAACATTTTTAAAGAGATCTAATAATTTCTGTTAGGTCAGCATATCTTGGAAAAAGAGAAAAGCCAAATCCTTTTATATATACGAAATAAGAGTAGTAGTCGTCAAGGAAAAACAGAGGTTAAGAACAACTGCTCTGTGTTTCATTTGCTAGTCAGTATTGGGGCCCCACCTCAAGGGTGTGGACAAAGTAAGGAAGTGCCTACAGGACAGTGTTACAGGGGAATTTCTCCTACCTTTTTTGGGAAATCAGCACAAATGGGTGCCTCTCTGAAGTGCTTGTCCACTAATGGATGCAGCATAGGTGTCCTGGGTTTCTGCTGGGATAGAGTTAATTTTCACAAGAAGCTGGGAGGGGACACAGGCAGGACAGGTGACCAAAGGGGTATTCCATGCCATATGACATCATGCTCAGTATGTAAAGGGGGCTGTCCTGGGAGGAGGGGTTGCTGATTCGAGGTGGGCTGGGCTTCGGGTTCCAGGCGGTTGTGTTGTGTATCACCTGCTTTGTATATTCTAAGTACTGTTGTTGTTTTTGTCTCCCTTTGCTGTCTGAGTAAACTGTCCTTACCCCAATCCACAGGTTTTATTTTTTTCATTCTGATTCTCCTTCCCATCCTGCCAGGGTGGGGGAATGGAGTGAGCGAGCAGCCGCATGGTTCTTAGTTGCTGGCTGGGGCTAAACCACGACAATGGGGAAAAATGGGAAGAGTTAGAGGTTCACCTGCAATTGCAGGCTATGATCTCACTGGGATCATAGAGACACAGTGGAATGGCTTAGGCAACTGGAGTGCTGCAATGGGTGGGTACAGGGTCTTTAGGAGGGATGTGCTGGGAGGGTGAGCAGAGGGAGAAGCCCTTTATGAAAGAACAGCTAGAATGAATGGAGCCCTGCTCTTGGACAATTGAGAAGCCATTTGAGAGATTATGGGTCAAGATTAGTGGATGACTGATCTGGGTGATGTTGTGATGGTTATCTGCTACAGATGACCTGGTCAGGAAGTAGTAGATGAGGCCTTCTTCTGACAACTGGTAGAAGCCTTGCATTTGCAACACTGGTCCTAATACTGGGCTTAGCCATGCTGATGTTTGCTGGGAGGGTAACGCAATAGGGTACAAGCCATCCAGGAAGTTTCTGAAGTATATTGTTGACGAGTTCCTGACACGATTGATGGAGGAGCCAACAAGGGCAGATGGTCTGCTCATGTCATGCTTGCAAACATGGAAGAACTGGCTGTGAATGTGAAGGTTGAGGGCAACATTGGCTGTAGGGGTCGTGAAATGATGGAGTCTGGGATCCTGAGGCAAGGGAACAAGGCAAATAGTAGAATCAAAACCCTGGACTTGGGAGAGGAAACCTTGGTCTTCTCAGGGATCAGCTTGGAAGAATCCCCTGAATATGGCCCTGGAGAAAAGAGAGATCCATGATACCTTCTTAATTTTCAAGAATAACTTTATCTGAGTTCAAGAACAGTCCATCCTGACTTGCAGGAAGTTAGATAAAAAGGAAAGGAATCCTGTATGGATGAACAAGATGCTCCTGACCAAGCTCAGACATAAAAAGGAAGCATATAAAAGCTAGAAGCAAGGATAGCTGATTCATTACAGTGACATCGTCTACACATAAGGAAAGCAAAAGCCCACATGGAGTTGAATTTAGTGAGTGGTGTGACTGGCAACAGGAAGGGCTTCTAACAAGTGTATCAGCAGCAAAAGGAAGATGAAAGAAATATGTGAGTCTGCTGCTGCATGGGGCAGGTAACAAAGGACATGGAAAATACTGAGGAACTTAATGCCTTCTTCCTCTCAGTCTTCGCTAGTAAGACTTGTCTTCAGGATTCTAAGACCCTTGAGACCAGCAGGAAAGTCTGGACCCAGGAGGATGTGCTCTCACTAGAGGAGGATCAAGTTTCAGAACTACAAGTCCATGGTACTTGATGGGATGCGTCAATGGGTGCTGAGGGAGCTTGCCCATGTCACTGTGAGACTACTCGCAATTACCCTAGAAAGGTTATGGTGATGGGGGAAGGTTCCCGAGGCCTGGCAGAAAGCAAATGTCACTCCTGTCTTCAAGAAGGACATGAAGGAGGATCCAGGGAACTACAGGCCAGTCAGCCTCACCTCCATCCTTGGGAAGGTGATAGAGCAAATTATCCTGGAAACTATCTCCAAATTCACTCAGGGCAGGCAAGTCATTGGAAGTAATCAGCATGGATTCATGAAGGGGAAATTATGCTTGATGAACCTGATAGCCATTTGCAACACAATGACTAGCTTGGCAGAGGGGGCAAGAGTAAAGGATATTGTTTGTGTTTACTTTAGTAAAACTTTCCATGCTGTCTCCCGTAATACAGACAAACTGATGAAGTACAGACTAGATAAGTGGTCAGTGTGGTAGATGATTGAAAACTGGTTAACCTGGGCTCAGAGGATTTTGTGATCAGCATCACAAAGTCCAGCTGGAGGCCAGCCACTAGTGGTGTATCCCAGGGGCTGAGTGGGGCCAGAGTTGTTCAGCATCTTCAGTTAACGACCTGCATTATGGGGTAGACTGCATCTTCAGTGAGTTTGCAGAAAATGCAAAATTAAGAAGAGACAACATAGTCGTGCTGCTGTTCAGAGGGACCTGAACAGCCTACAGGAACCTCACGGAGTTCAGCAAGGGGAGATGCCAAGTCCTGTTTCTGTGGACAAATAACCCAATGCACTGGCACAGGCGGGGGCTGGCTGACTGGAAAGCAGCTTTGCAGAAAAGGCCCTGGGGGTCCTGGTGGACAAGTTGACCATAAGCCAGCAGTATGCTGTTACAGCGTCCTGGGCTGCAGAAAGCAGAGCATAACCATCACATTGAGGGAGGTAGCCTTTTGTGTCTGAGCTGTGGTGAGATACATGTGGGGTGCTGGGTGCAGTGCTGGGCTCCTGAGTAGAAGAGAGACAGGGAGATACTGGAGCAAGTCCAGTAAAGGTCCTTGAGGCTGATTAAAGGCTTGGAACATCTATCATACAAGGAGAGGAGGCTAAGAGAGATGGGATTGTTGAGCCTGGAAAAGAGAAAGTTCAGGGACATCTCATCAGGGTGTACAAATACCTGGTGTGGGAAGTAATGAAAACAGAGCCGCTCTTCTCAGTTGTGCCTAGTGAAAGAAGGAAAGGCAGCAGGCATAAAATTAAAACACAAAATTCCTTTTAAACACAGGAAATTTTTTTGTTTGTTTGTTTTAAATTGTAAAGGTGATTGAACACTGGAGGAGGTTGCCCAGAGAGTTTATGGAGGCTGTATCCTTGGAAGTAGTCAAAACCCAACTGGGAAACCTGATCTCCAGAGAGATCTCCATTTTTTGTGCAAACCTTGAGCGAATTGGTTCAGTTTTAAGCATCCAGTCTCAAATACAGCTTTCTATTTGGGGTCAGGAGTTTTGGGGCTTTTTAAAATTACGTGTCATACAAAATAAATTAGAAACTTTGCGATTGTTAGCAGCATTCAAGGAGTATGTAGAGAGACTATTAAATTTGGTTAGATGAATCATCTCTATAAAATGTCTTTCAAGGTGAATTTAATCTTTGAGTGTTGCACAACACCTTTGCTCACTTGATTTGTTTCAGAACAATACTGTTTTCTGTTAAAATACTTAAATTATTGCCAATATTTGTATTAAGTGGAAAATGAAGATGTTTACATCAAGTGAAATTTTTATAAGCTTCAGTGGAAGGCACGTAAGTCAGATACCCATAGCAACGATTGCTATTTAGACATTTGCTTGGCTTTTTGTTCTTATGACAAATTTGAGGAGGTATGCTAGTTGATCAGTATTCTATTTTGTCAAGGACCTAAATCTACTTATGGCTAAAGGAGTACTCAGTTTAGAAAACTGCATATATTCTATCATAAATGAACAGTTTTTGAGTTATTTAATGTTGCTTTATCATTTTGTCTTTCATATTACAGTGCTCCCTATAAAGAGATTGTGGCAGAGTGTATTATTCAAGGGGGTCTGAAATTATTAATGTATCTTGAATTAGTTATTGTATGTGGTTTATGATAATTCACTAGTAGTCTTGTCTTGATGTACCCTGTCCTTTCCTGCGTTTGGGCTTCAGTTTTGTTTTGATTTTTTTTCTGCTTCGCCTCCTTAAGAACTTTTCTGTGAAAGGGGAAGAACCTTTCTGGGAAAGGAAAGTATTTTTTATGAATTAAGAAAGCTATATTGGCCGGGTTTCTTCTACAAGTAGTAGATGTGTTTTGGCAATACTTACTCTCTAAAAAGATTAATTTCTTAAAGACAAGATGAAATTACTTTGTAGCTATTTACCAAGATGGTACATTAATTAATCTATTATAAATGCCAGAATAGATTTGTCACAGGAATAATAACTTTTATATATAAAACTGCTTTTGCGTGGTTACTGGAATGCAGGCACGTACCCAGTAACAACTTTTTTACTATTGCGATTATTGCTCAAGAAACAGAGCCATGCAAGCATGTTATACATAGCTGTATTTTAAAAGATCCTTGTATAAGCGTAATGATTTTTCAGATACTGTAAGACTTCTCGAAGACCTTGAAGAAGGCAAAACTAATGATACTAATTTGTAATACACCCTTTACAGGGATCTTAGTATTTTTTCAGGTCTTGGGGATACGTAGAACATGTTGATAGACAGATAGGTCTCTTTTTTGTATTTGTACAAATCTAAACAAATTTTATGCGAGCCCTCCCCTCTTTCTCCCGAACACTTACAGTCTTTGTGACTGGAACAGCTAGAACTTGTCAGCTCCCAAAGGCTTATAGCTGTTTAGGCACAAGAGCCTGATTGGAATTTTTTATGTGGTACTTATTCTCCAGGGAACTGTTATTATATATTGAGTAGTGTCAGGAGGAAGTATTAGGCACCATAGTGTCAAAATGTCATCTTTCATTTTTTCAGTAAAGACATAAACATATTCACACATTTGAACACAAAAACTGTTCTTTTGCTTCAGACAGGTGTCTGAGAGACCCTATGACCGCAGGATGTGACCAAAACTTGTAAAACCTTCTTTTAGATTCATAGAATCATCTAGGTTGGAAAAGACCTTTAAGATCATCAAGTCCAACCCCTTTTCCTAGCTAGGTGCTCTGAAGAGCACCCCTGCCCACGTGCACCTTCTGCAGCCTGGTCTGACGTGGGCCATGCTGCAGGTTCCACTGGAGCCTGAGCATCTGTAGAAGGGGTGTTCAGAGTTCTGCTGGAAGCAGTTTTAATATGCCATCAAAGACTTTTTGCTTTCGGGCAACAGTAAGCAAATGAAAGCCAGTCACTGGTCTCATAAGGTTGCTGAACTTCATCTTTTTTCCATAGTTTTCCTTCAGGCTTCCACCGACCAACTGCACGGGGACTTTGTTTCTCCTGCTTTGTTTTTATTTTGTAGTATGGTGGGGTACATTCAAATATTATCAACTTTTTAATGAAATAAAGGGATTATTTTACCTATGTCTGGCCCTGCCCCTCAGAGTCATTAAGAAGAAATGGTGTATTTGCCGATGTATCTCACTGGTTAAGGACCTGCATAGCGAAGGCCGACAGGCAGGCTGTGATGTTATTTCATGTTTTTATCCTTCTTGTACCAACACATAGAAGTTGATTCCTCACAAGTCAAATGTTTCTGTGTGGCTTAGGAGGTAATGAATATTGGGGGGTGGGGGGGGGTGTTGGTTTGGGGTTTTTTTTATATTTATTGTGGGTTGCCTGTTTAAATATTTTCTCTAGGATTTCACTTTCTCTGTTTGAAGAGTCATTGTAGGTTTGATACACATTTTGTTGGTAGCTGTGTAGGCTTAAAGAACTCTTACTTATTTTGCTGACATTCCACTCTTTCACTTATGCTAATGCATTTGTTTATGGGATGACTACACAGTGAACTTGGCTGGGAAACTGATCCAGTTTAAAAAAAAAAAATCCTTCTTTATCTGGATATTAATAACTCAGATCAGTTCTGGCATCCAGTTGGCTGTAGTACTCTACAAATGATGGTATCAGCAAAAACAAGAGGCGCTGTTAGAGAGGGAATGTTTCTAAATCAGCAATGCTATGATACTATGGCAAAAACTCTTCCTTTTCATTTTTAAGTTGGAAGGTCCTGACTGGATGCTGCCTTGAGCCTGCTTTGACTCTTTAACGGCTTTTTCTATGCTCTGACTTTCTAGTGATGCCTGTTGAACAGATTTTTACTTGCAAGCATAATTTCTTTTGTATGTTCTTGTATTTATAAAACACAAATTTGGAGTCAATAACAAGGTCTGTAGCGCATGCTAGATAAAGTGTAACTGTGGTGGTCCAGTCTGACGTCTTTCTGCCTGAAGCACTGGCTGTGTGCTTGAAGATGGAGGAAAAGGTTTTTCTTGTGAACTTGGCCTGAAATAGCTAGAGAACAGAGCACACGAAATGTTGGGGATCTGTTTCCATCTGCTGCTTCAAAGAGACTATAAACCAGTTATTTGGGTTAATACAGAAAGTCTCTGAGATGGGTGGAATTTTCCTCATTGGTTAGTGGTTTTTTTTTTTTCTTGACTGCTTGAAAAAAACAAGACTGAAAAATCTTCCACATGCTTATTCATCTCAGTTACGTAAAAAGGTGCATACGGATATAGTTTTGCCTTCTCAGATACCTATCAATAAAATATTGCAGCTTAGACATTTTGTAAAATACAATTGAAATGTTGCTCAGCGTTGAATTGTGCATGTAAGTAGCAGAATACACAATATAAACTTGGCAATCTTCTTAAATTGCATAAGCATGTAAAATGGAAAGAGGTATTTGAGCCATCTAGTGGTTGGTATGAAACATTTTAACATTTTTCCATAGGTTGTAGAAAATGTAAGTGACATAGGCCTGGAAATAGCATTTCTAATTTGTCCACTTTTGAATAGCACGGCTGTAGAATGAAAAAAAACAGACATGCAACTGCAAAGTTGAGGTACAGTGTGTTTCAGTTTGCAGTTTTTTTTCGAATTTACTGTAGTTTTTATTGAAGAGAGAGATCTGATAACATAAAAAACATCACATGTTAGTAGCCAAAGAATGAGTTTTGTTAGCATGAGATCTTCAGAAATTGTGAGGGGTATTAGTAAGTTCAAGGAAAGGATTGTGATAAGATAATTTTGGTTTTTACTTATTATTGAAAAATGTTTGGAGGGAAAAAAGTGGGCTTATATTCTACTTTACCAGCTATTTACAGCAGGGATAAAATTAAAAAAATAATCTTTACTGGAAAGCATGGGATGGATGTTTTTCATTATAAACTTGTCCAAATAAAAGTAATAGAGGCTACTGAAAACAGATTTCTTAAGATGGGTTATGTTCCTGGTAAACAGGGTTACAGAATCATACGATGTTAAGATAAAGGTCACTTTGTAGATGAAAATTTCATGTAATTATCACGTGTGGTCCTCATATGCATTAAACTGTTCTAGCCTTCCGTGTTGGCTGTTGCCAATATGAACTTGACTGCATGTTGAACTTGATGGTATTCTGCAATACAGGCAGGAAAGTTAGTTGCTAAAGTAGTGAACTTGATCTGTATGTTGCCTTGAATTATTTGTGGGAAAATACTGCACACATTGAACCACAGTAATATCTTCCAGTCCTTGCGAAAGTTCCATCCTGGTTCAAACCCAGATTAAAAGACATTTTAAAATCTTTATTAAGACAAACAATCAACAAGCAGTACTAGTGGTGTTACATATGGTTAGAGCTATAGTATTTCAGAACAGATAAATATGATCCATACTGACATTTCAGAATTTGCACCTTACATTTGAAGTAAAATATTTGAGTGTCTTAAATCTTGTCCTATTCTTTATTGAGAAGACAGTGGTAGCCTAACAGACTTTTTTAAGGTCAATCTCAAATGCTTTGTAAGGCCAAATGAGAATGAGAGAAAAATGGGAAAACCAGTCACAGAACAAAGGACACAGCAGTAATGGTTGATTTGTATTTACTGGGGTGGGGACGACCTGAAACTTTCATGTGAATTTGATATATTAATTACATTTGCACAATTCACTTGCATCTTGGGCCTGTTGTGCCTTGAAAGTTGATTATTATGAGCCCTTAGGATCAAAATATCCGCTAGATTAATCTTCTGAATCTGTAACTCATTTGGATGTGAATTCTATTAGGTTTCAGAAGAGGAAATTAAATTCTTTGAAGATTGAAGAGGTTTTAGTTGTCTGGCATATTTTTGCTTGAATTTTGCAGTATGATGATGAAGGATTTTAGTAATTACTGTTATTCTCAATCTTAACGATGTGATAGCAGTTGGTGGATCTAAGGTAACACTGGACAGTTGTTAAGTTCTGTTCTACAAATGAGACTGACCCGAACACAATAAAGGTTACTAAATGTGCGCTGTATTTTTCAGGCTTCTACATTGCACACGTGCAAATCTCTCTATCTTGCTTCTTAATTTAAAATTACTTTTATATCAAGGCATTATGTATGCTCAGTTTTTGAGCTTGCCTTCATTCCTAGTCTGTTGTTGCCAGAGCAGGCTTGGAAAGTGGGAAATACATGGGATGCAGAATTAGAGATCTTTTATCTTTATAATGTCCATGTTGTGTTTTTGTTCAATTAAACAAGAATGTGGTTTTATGGTAGTATTAAAGTGTCATCTTTTGTTGTTTATGTACTTCCCCTTTCACTCCCCCTGCTAACATCTTCCAGTGCTCTGATTGCTGTAGTATCTGGTCATACCACAGTGTTTTCTTGGAAGCTGTCCACTGCTGAAGCTACAATCCAGCCGTATTCATGCAAGGATCTTTGGCATTTCCCCTAATTTTAATTTGCATTTAGAAGATGCAAATGAGGTATAATGAAATGATAATATTGGGTCCTGTTCCTGATGAATGCTACTCTTTGAATTGTCTTCTGGAGAAATTTGTTTATACCTTTTATGTTTGTATTGGGTTTAAGGCATAACTAGAATTCCTTTTGTGGAATTCCATAGAAATTTGACTTGTTGAAGAAGTGGTGCAAGTGGAAGGGGGATTATCTTGAACTACAGTCTTTGACAATGGAAATTCCATCTCTTGTCCATGTGTTAGAGCTTTGTGTTCTTTGGGATATATTCCTGGTCTCTCAAAACCAGAATTATACATAAGAAAAGCCTAAAAATGTGTTGTAGGCAGCATGTACGTGTTGTCTCTTGTAAATAGTGGAATAGCTCTGCTAATGAGAAAACAACTATGCTGTGGCATAACTTTTAAAAAGAAAAAGCAATTTGTTTATTTTTCCTAATTTGGGAAATATGTAGTAATTATTTGAGAATTGGATAGTTAAACATTCATTAAACCTCCTTAATAATGTCACTTTAGTAGCAAATCATACTTTTCTGTATGATTTCTGTTCTTTTTTTTTTTTTTCTTCCCCCCTTCCACAGAGTAGGGAAATAGAAATTTGATTAACGATTAAGAAATATGACTGTCTTAGGTTTGAAGCCGATGGTATATATTTTTTGTATTCAGAAAAGTGAAATTTCCTTAAGCATATTTTCAGATTCATATAATTAATGTTCTACTTTAGACACTGAAATTAGAGTGGGTAGCTTTGTTTACTTTTATGTAAGTATAATTTATTATGACTGTGAAATGGTGTTTGGTCATAAAACATTTTTTATTATTGCCAAAGACCTCTACTCCATCATTTCCTTCCCTGCTCTTGTACAAATAGAACAAAGCACATCAGTTTTTGTGATGTAGAAGTCCTTGGGTATTATTGTTGTTTCTATTCCTCAAAAATTATTTTGTGGGGAATCACTTTTTTTTTTTTTAAATGGATACCTGTCTCTTCATTCCTTCTTTTTGGTTCTTCCTGTTCAAGGTGAAATTTAAATATGCTTATCTTATAATGGAAATAGAATGACAAAGGATGAATAAAATACGGGAAACTCAAATCTTACAGCATACGGTTGTCTTACCTGGGTTTTAAACATTGTTTCTTTGCTTTACAGAATGCTGCCTTTTTATATGGCCTTGGTTTGGTCTACTTCCATTACAATGCCTTTCAATGGTAAGTTGGAATAAGCTAACAGTATCAGTATTGTGCGGTGTTTCATTGGTAGGTGAGTATTTCCACTTCAGTGTGAGTGTATGATAGTAATTTTTTTTTATCATAGATATGATATTGAAGACATACTGTCCTGTGTCACATACCTGCCTTACTGTAACATACTTGTGGCAACCACAGCAGTTGGTTGAAAAGGAAAGCATTCACAGGAGAAGAATTTTAGCTCCCCGTAATACTATTCAGCAAAGGTGATAGAGCAGTATGACTCCACAGGTTTCTGTGAATTGTTATCAGTAGCCTGTGTTTGTCTGAAAGCCTGTTTACAAAAAACTTTACTTTCCTCTTGGAAAAAAAGTGGCAAAGTGGGCTTGTTTTCAGTTAGCTTGGTATTCAGTAATTTTTACATAGCTGTATAATGTGAAAATTTTGGATGCGAGAAGCGGAACACTGAGACTTGAATCAGAATGTTTAAAACTGATGTAAAAACTCAGAATTGTGAATTCTGGCAGGCCTTTGGGGACTGAAAGGGGCTGCTGTTGGAGAGGGAGGATTGGTTTTCAGTTTTTCAGGTTTTCATTTTGCTTAATCAGAAATGAGAGAAGAATGGTGAATGGAATAGACTCAGCCTAAGGTCCTCTAACTTTCATTGGGGTTTATTCTTGCAGAGATACAGTTAGTGTCATTGGAAAGAAGTCAGAAAGGTGCAGTGTTTAGGTCAGTGCTTTTTTACACTCAGTATGGAAACCATAAATGAAATGTGTGACTTCACTACTTGATTGATCATTAAAATTTTTATCATCTTACTGGAGTAAGCACAACTGTAGTTAAGGAGGCAGTAAGTGACTACTGACTGATGGTGTGGAACAGTAATGTGGGATTTCTCGCCCCTCCCCCCAGTAAATTGTAAGACAAAAGATTTGTGCTTTCCTCAGGATGACATAAATAAGCTTTTATTCCTCAAATGAAGATAAGTTGGTTAAATCATGAGCTCCGAACCTGGTTTGGTTGTTGTTGTTGTTTTGTTTTTTCATTTTGCAACTTACTGCTTTCTTTATTGATAATGGTGAAACGAATGCCATGTATTGTACATGGCATGCACTTCTATTGCATTCTAATTAACAAGAGAAGACCAGAAGAGTTTTCAGAAAACCTGAGAATCCACTATTTTAAGATTGATCAACCTTGGCTGAATTTCACCAAATTTCAGAAAATTCTTGTTCTTATGCAGGCTTGGCTTCATCATTTAACATTCAGGAGTATTTTGTGCACCACTTACAAGGTACACCTTCTTAGAAGGAGTATCTTTTTACAATCTTCACTGTGAAAATGGTAGAAAACTGTAAGATAACATTAAATAAGACAGTTAGATGTAGAGTAGTTGGGTTTTTGAAAGATGACATGTTCAGCATAGATTTTTGCCATCAACGGATCGTGCTATTTAGCACCTTCCAGTGATTGTGAGGCATAAGTATTAATAAATCAGAACTTTGAATTAACTTAGGTTTTTTCTTCCATGCCTTTAAGTAGGCTTGTTGAGAAGATGAGTATAAAGTGATGCCTTAACTTACAATGTCTTAACTGCATATAGAGCTTTATGTTAAGGTTTTGTAGAATAACCACGTTTGTCATTTCATTCATACAACAAAGTTATGTATAGTTGTGTATCATTAGAGTACTGGGTAGAAAAAGATTAATGCAGATAAAATGTTACACCTTTGGGTGCTGTGTGGTTTTTTGTTTTTTTTCTTTCTTGAAATTCCTTTGAGTGCCATCCACCCCTACCCCCCCTTTACTGTATTTTCTTGAGGGGCAAGAGGAGTGAGGGGGGGGTGTGTTAAAGAAGTAGCTGCTGCCAGTGTTGTCACACACCATTCATGGTGTCACACACGCACTCCTGCTCTTCGTCATGCTTCCTCCTCCTTCAGGCTCAACCCTAGGTTTCCCGCAGCAGAGTCTCGGGCATTGGATTTTATAAAATAATTAATTTAATTGAAAGCTGCAGCAGCAGGATCAGCCCGGGTTGGGTGCCTCCAAAGAGAGGGACCCAGAACAAAGAAATCCTGGGGCGATTATACCCTTGGGTCCCATACACCTGCCCCTCACGCACCCTTCCCATGCTGTCCACACGTCCTTTAGTCCAAGAGTGATTTTTGGTCTGGGATCTTCTAACATCTAACTGGATTTTTCTTCTGTGACCAGGCAGGCAGGCTCTTATCTTGTTGACTTGCAGTTTCTGCAGTTTTTCCCAAAGGTTGGAGCCTCCTTATCTTCTGATTTACGTTCCTTGTACACCTGCCTTTGCTGGTGGAACATGGAGAACTGGAGAGTCCCAGACTGGGAGAAACACTGCTGAGACATTAGTGCGATAGCAGAATACTTTCCCATACTAAAAGACTAAACACAGCACTGTACTGGCTGTTTGGAAAACTACTAGGAAAATTACTGAGAAAAAGACCTCTATTGTGGCCTAAGGCTTCAACAAATCTAGCCACTCTTGCTAAGTAAAGCTAAGCAAACAGCACAAATGACATTCTATTATATTCCTAAGTAATTTATTCTAATTAAAACCTACTTATTTATGTTAACTAATATCCCTCAACAGTGTGGTTGTGGATGTTTAGGTGTGACAAAATCATAATAAACCTGGAGGCGTGTGCAAGTCCTTTACAGTAGATACGTTGTTCTTTGTAGATCTTAATCTTCCACAGGACTCTCTTGCAGATTGGAAGGAGAATCCTGCTTCTTTCAGAGTGAAATGCTAGTCAAACTCTCTTACTTCCTGCTGCAGCTATTCCACCTAATTATGTTCATAGAATACATGAATCTGTATATTTCAGGTAGATAGAGAAGACCTCTAGACTATATAAGGTGGTTTAAGCTATTGTGCTTCATCCATGAACTTTTTTTTTATCCACACCATTTTCATAGATTTTAATGAGAGGCAGGTACATAGTCTTTCTAAAAGGAAGGGGTAAGGAAGTGTTTGAGGTTTTTTCATGTCTCTCATAGAATCACAGAATCTTAAGGTTGGAAAAGACCTCTAAGATGATAAAGTCCAACCATCAACCCAACACCACCATGTCTACTAAACCATGTCCTGAAGTGCCACGTCTATGTGTTTTCTGAACATTTCCAGGGATGGTGACTCAACCACTTCCCTGGGCAGGCTGTTCCAATGCCTGACCACTCTTTCAGTGAAGAATTTTTTCCCAATATCTAATCTAAACCTCCCCTGATGGAACTTGAGACCACTTCTTCTTGTCCTTTAGCTAGTTACTTGGGAGAAGAGACCAGCTCCCACCTCACTACAACCTCTTTTCAGGTAGTTGCAGAGAGCAATGTCCTCCTGAACACAGTATTCAAGGTGTGACCTCACCAGAATCGAGTACAGGGGGACAATCACTTCCCTACTCCTGCTGGCCACACTATTCCTGATACAAGCCAGGATGCTGTTGGCCTTCTTGGGATAAATAGGATAAATAGGGATAATAAAAACACAAGTCAGAATAAGGTCAGTTTTAGAATTCTTGTTTATATTTTTCACATTATTTTTATTTTTCCAGCTTTCATAAAAAGAAGTGTTGGATTGGATCCAAGACACACATGCAATTCACTGTAATTCAATATTGTACACTTCTCTATATACTAAAGCAGCATTACAGCATTATCTTCATTACAGATCTTAGCTGATACATGATTTTATATTGGTGATTTTGTTTGACTATTCAAAGAACTGAAAGGTCTCAACGTACAGACAAATGTTGCAATAGTGTGATAAGACCAAAGCTATTTCATACACTTACTCTAATAAGCTGTGACATAAGGGATTAGCTCCATAAATTGAATCAAGTATAGTAAAATAGGTCTTATGGATCTTAAATTTTGATACTTTGTTCTTTTACAGTTTATCATCAATCAGGAAGTAAAGTGGTTGGCTGATTTTTTTTTCCCTGTTGTTTCCCTGTTTCTCAAGTAGGGTAGAACAGCAGTAGAGATAGCTGAGATACATAACTTATCATAGAATCATAGACCCAATCATAGAATTGTTTGGGTTGGAAGGGACCTTAAAGATGATCTAGTTCCAACCCCCTTGCCATGGGCAGAGATGCCCTCCAGTAGACCTTGCATAACTCGAATAATTTAATATCCTCCTTAGTTGTCTTTTAGATTGAACACTTGCAGAATTTCAGTAATTCATCAAAGGCTACCCTTTGTTTCTGTGCAATAGCTGCATCCAAGTGTAGTGGCTTGGATGCCAATTTTTTTCGTTTACTTCAGTAAAGATTCTGAGCCAGACAGGTCTATCATCTGCTGATTTACACTGCGTCCAACCAAGATAAAAAGATGGAGTCCAAGCTCTGCAATTGTGTCCTGAAACTGGCTGTAACACTCTTGGGATCCCATTGTACCAACCACGGTGCCCCAAGGCCAGCCTGCAGTGTTTTCAGTAACTGGTATCTTGCAAATTACTGGACAGTGTGTGTGAGAAAGACACACTGTTCCTCAAAACCACCTTACAGTAGACTGAGATCATTCAGCCTTATTGCCCAATGTAGCATACTCTTAGGCTCCTTGGTCCAAGGATTCCTTATGAACTGTAGAAGTTAAGTGTTGTATAAAATTCAGTCCTTCAGCACTGACACTCTTCCGGGACACAGTCCTGAAAAAAGCCAAAGACTAATGCAAGAGATGATCCAGACCCTTTTCCTCAGCCTGAGGAAAATCTGTCATCTCTGACTGGAATTTTTTGGCCCTTGTACAGCCATCCTTGCCAAAACAGAAGCACTGTCATCATCTATTCAATATCAAGCCGTATCTAGAACCATCATCTCTGCTTCTGGCTCCTTCAAAGTAGCTTCACAGCCAGCCCAGTCTGTTTGCACTGCTGCATCCTGCTACTTCTGTAAGCCAGGGTGTTGTGTACACTGGAATTTCTCCTGTTAGAGTAAGTTTGACTCCTTGGAACAGGGACATGAGAGTTCAGCACA